>ML781262.1:195890-212498 GCA_009831015.1 Picea engelmannii
TTTTTTTTTTTTTAATTGATCCAAAAAAAATGAATTATATTTTTTTGGTAAATATTTAAAAATATTGTTATTTAACTACAATTATTTTCTATGTATTGAAGTAAAGGTAAAACAATGTGTTAAAAAACATATTTTCCACTATATTTAAAAAGTATGGAACCATAACTTAATTAAGAACACATAATTGTATGAAAAATCTTAATTTAAAAAAATAAATGGTGTACAACATTTTTAACATTGGATGGAGCATGGAAAATGATTAAAAACACCATAGAATAAAAATAAAAAAATAAAATAAAAATAAAAAAGTTTGAAAATGGATGAAAAAACATTGTTGAGAAAAAAAAATTGAACAATTTGAAAATAAATGAAAAAACAAGCATTTAAAATAAAAAAGTGGATACCTTATGTATTAGAAAAATTAAAATATCAAAAAAACATCTAAAAAGGGAGGGGGGTGCTACTGGTAGCACCATTTTTAAAAAAGGGGAAAAAACTTGACCCCCCCAAAAATGAGAACTTTGTAGGGTTCTTGTTAAGTTGGTAACTATGTTCCTCTAGTAACTTGTAGAGTTGATCCCCCATAGTAATAATGACACTACGGGGTAGAGACTCATAAATAACATGAAATTTCCACATATATGGTTGGCCTAAAACAACATCACAGACATTAGTAGAGGCAACATCACACACTACCTCATCCTTGAAGGGTTGGATGCCATAGGACAAGCGACAATGTTGGCTGACACGAAGAGCTCGTCCCTGGTGAAGACACCCGATGTTGTATGGCAGTGGGTGTGGTGTTATCGACAACCCCAACTATTTGACGACCTCAGTTGATATGAGGTTCTTCTGGCTGTATTTATCAACAATGAAATGTAACAGGGTCCCCTTCACCCACATATGTGAATGAAAGAGGTGCTCCTCCTCTTCAAGATCTATTGGTGCTTCTAGTTGAATTGTTGTGGTCGCGATAGTAGCAGTGGGGTCTGCGTCGATGATATGTCTTTTTCAATATTTTCTGGATCAGATTCTGAATCAGGGTTTGGCTCCTTATCTTTGACCTCAGCGACCAATGAATATTTCAAGCGACAATCATCAGTGTTGTGCTAGGGGATTTTGTGGAAGTCACACCACTTCCTAGTGTCATTCTTCATCTTTCCTTTATCATTTTTTTCCTGTGTCTTGGATATGTTGTCTGAGGGTTGTTGGTTAGCATCATCTTTACCATGCTTTGGTTATTGCGAATTTGCAGACCCGAACTCCCATTTGTTCTGGTGCCTAAATTTCTGCTTGATTTTGACAACATATTGATAGGCAATGCCCAATGATGAGATGTTTAGGAAATCCATCTCGGTTTGGATGTACCTATTGTTATCCACAATTTTGGTCATCGTGATGATGTCATGGTGATGTTATGATGATAGCAAATCAAGCTCTTTACTAAGAACATCTTCCTGAGAAAAGTTGCACTTGTCCATTTCCATAAATCATGTT
Organism: Picea engelmannii; assembly: GCA_009831015.1. Classification (NCBI taxonomy): domain Eukaryota; kingdom Viridiplantae; phylum Streptophyta; class Pinopsida; order Pinales; family Pinaceae; genus Picea; species Picea engelmannii. The sequence continues at coordinate 197,388 of ML781262.1, forward strand.
TTGGAGACTGTTCGCAGGCTACCTATATGCTTGCCTGCGAGAATGACTAATTCTTGCAGTCTACCTTAAGATGGGGTGCGAACTTCTCGCACTGTACTCATTGCTAGGGTGCGAACATCTTTTTACAAAGGAAAAGGCTAAGGTTCTCGAGCCTTCTAGAAGGGAATCTTCTAGAAGGGTGAGTTGGAATTCGAATGGTTGTTCAGAAGCTGGCATTCCAGATTTGATGGGATCATTCCTATCCTAGTAACTAAACTATTCTCTCTTATAAATTGAGGAGAATACTCATGGAAGGGGTTAACTAAATACAACAACAAGCTAGTAAGAGATTGAATAGAGAATTAGTGCAAGACTGTGTGGAGAATTGAAGCTACAGTAGATAGAGACAGCAGCAAGGTCTTCATGGTGGTTGATTTTCTTCATGCATGAGCAAGTGTGTGTGTCAGAGCTAGGAGCCATCGAAAGGAGATCTACGACATCAAGGCTCAGGTTGTATATTTCTCTTTCAGTTATTTCAATACATGAATATGTCCCTTTCCCATAATGATGATGTCATCTTATTACATAATTCCTTGATCATATGTATAGACTAGGTATTGAATATATTAACTTGCTTGTACTTTGATTGGTTTGTACTGTTGTGATTGGACGACACAAGAGCATCGAAGCGGAGCTTGGAACAACAGAGATTTAAGGAGAGCGTTCATAAGGTATGTCCACCATCCATTTCTCTTAGTTCATTCAATAGTCTATATCTAGGGAAAGAGTAGTATTCTGTCCTATTTTGTTCTAGATCTAGGTGGATCTAGGGAGATCGGTTAGTGTCCGCACCTACGGATTTATCCATTAACAAAATTGGCGACTCCACTGGGGATCTATCCCTTGTTTCTTTATGGTTTTTTGAATTTTCTGTGGCCATTTGTTTGATTTTCCTTTTTCTCTTGATTTGTCTATCTCTGAGTCCTCAGGATATCTTGAGGGACCTTCTGGATTCATTAGCCAGTTTGAAGTTTGCTTGTATTTTCAAATTTTTCATTAGTTTCAGGGATTCTCGCACTGTATCCATTGACAGCTTGCGAGAACCAGGAAGGTTTGCACCTTGCATATATATTCCAGTGCGAATAGTTCGCACTCTGCATCGAAGTGGCCTGCAAGAACACTGCTTTCTCGCACTGTGTTATACACTGGCCTGCAAACATATTTTTTGAAATTTTTGGATTCAAGTTCTGACTTTTGCTATTGCTCAGTAAGGTTGAATTACATCTTTTTGACACATTGGATCACTGGCTTGCATATCTCTTTCTTAGTTTGTCTGCTGGAACTGATCTAGGGTTTCTAGGTTTTTCTTGCTTTGGTTACTTGACTTTCTTTTCTTGGTTTGTATTGTCATTTTCATTCTCTCGGACTTCCGGATTTGAGTGCATCTGACTAGCTGAGAACCAGTGATTGGCTGAGAGTTGAGTATTTGGTGTTTCTCGTTTGATTGTTGGTTCGAAAGGACAATTTTCATTTGCATTGAGGAACTCCTTGGTTTGCTTTTTGTTTTTACTTTCATTGAAAGTTTTGGTTGGGTTGTCATTGTTGATTATTGATGATTTGATTTTCTTTTCTCATTCATCAGAGTTCTTCTTGGAAAGTGAACACCTAGTTTTCTTTCAAGCTTTTGTTTTTGCATTCTTAAAAACATTGAAAATCAAATTATTTAGAGTTTATTGAAGTGATTGAAAAAGACATATAGAAATTGTTCATTGATTAATGATTATTTGCATCTGAAAGGAAATTGAAAATTGCATTTGCATTGTAGTATTGAGATTGATTTGGAAATTGTTCTCTCTCTCCCATAACTAGGATTCATCGAATGAAACGAATTATATTTCATCATATCCTTGCATTACTTGGGTCAGAGTCACACATCATAAGTTTCGATTCCATTGCCTTTGAGTAAATAACAACCATTAAAAACATTTCGTAATCTAAAATGTATCTAGTAACTCTTTTCTAGGGCTCTTTTACACCAACATTTAGCTAGGCTAGTGCTTTGGAGTAGGAAGAGAGACACACTCTCCAAAAGCTCAAAAACAAACAATAGAATCTTGAGTTAGGGAGTGTCAAATTCCATTGGCAGCATATTGTCCCGGGAAGCCCTTCTAACACAAGGGTCAAGCACTAGGTCGCGTTGGTATTGGCAGAGTTACTCACCCTGCTTTGTTGACATCGGTGTAGAGATTGCACATATTACGGGGATCACTCCGAGGTATACCCACAATTATGAGTGGAAGCCTTTGAGTTGGTTTTGGGCTTGATACCCTACCCTTGCATGTGGATCAGACTGACGACTGTTCCCCCAGACTGTACTGTTGTTTGTGGTAACCTTAGTTTTCTATCTCTCTAGGTTCTTACCCAAGGTGACTGTGGAGGGGAAAGTCTTCATGGTAACTGGAATTGACGTTGATCAAACTCACTCGGGCTCCTTGGAGGGTATACCCACGATTATGTGTGGGAGATTGCACCAGGGCATAAGTCTATTAAGCAGGTCATCAACGTAACTTTTCCAACCTAGCCCAGCCCCTTCTCGTCTCGTTGTTGCGACGTTGGATTTCATCACCAACTAGTGGCTTCGGTATTAGAAGGTATTGTTTGCTTGGTGATTGCTTCTAGATTTTGTTTACTAGTGTGTGTTGTTTATTTTATCGGAGTTGACCATAGGATTTTCGTTGAGGAGTTTGTTACTGGTTTACAATTGCTCCTCCACGACGTTCACGTAGGATGCAAGGTTTGTCCCCGGAATGTCTGAAATATTCACAACCTTTGCCTACAGCGACACCTGAGGGTACCCCTGAGGACTCTCCTCGTCCAGGTGAAATCCCTCTTGTTACTCTACCTCACGTGGACATAAGTGACGTACCAGAAGTTTTTACACCACTACCTCCACAAGTAGAACCCACTGATCCTCTTGCTGAGTTTCGAATTACTAATACTGTAGAGGACTATTGCATTCGTCGTGGTGAACAACCTATTAGACGATTTAATCCTTCTGAAGAAACTCTTGTCACATCCTCTGAATCAATCGTTGGGCCTTCTCATGGTGTAGTAGGCCAAGATCCTTTTTGGTCGGGTGATTTCTGACGAGTTCTTTTTGGTACTGACTCATTCCTTGTCTACAAAATCAACCCTCCTGCGTCTCCTGAACCCGAGACTACACCAGAGACTACTACTTACCGTTTTGTTCTACCTCCCGAGATGGCCCATCCCGCCAATACTACGAGTGTCCCGACCGAGATTATGGTAGCTACTCTCGCTCCCATCAATACTCAGCATATACCTGAAGTCAATCCAAATTTACCCCCGGGGTACCGTGCGTTGAATCCTTCGTTGAGTGTTCCCAATCCAACACCTCCGCACACCCCAGCCGGTTCTCCAGGTATTCCTCGGTTTGTCCTGACACTCCCTCCATTTCCTACTGGCAATCCTTTGCCTGGTGGTGTTATTCCGACTATTGCACCCAACTTGCAGATTCCTGTTGGTGGACAGGGTGGTACAGTTCCTTTTCCTTTTCCTGGACACACCACAGTTCCCGCTCAACCTCCAGTTGGCACACAACTGCCGGGTGGAACTGTACCTATCGTAGGGGAACCTACCTCCCCTCTTGGGCAAAACATACCTCCTGAGTTGGCCCAGTACTAGAATTATCTCTTACAAAACTTTCCTCACACTGCTGGGGGGTAGACAACTGTCCCTCCTGTAGGCCAACCATACCCAGGTGTGACTAATCCTATTTGGGGTTCGGGTCAGACTACCCAACCACAGGCCCCTGCTCAGACCCAAGGTTACAATCCTTGGGGCTACTACCCTATCCAACCGCCATCGACCCAACCAGGAGCTTCCCTTTACGGAACGTCTACTTATGCTCCTACGGGTCTGCCAACGGGGCTCCCGCCCCAAAGCCATCAGTACCTGCAGGTAAACCAACAGTTACCTTTTCTTGCCACCTTGGATTTGCCCAATTTGTCCAGGATCCTGAATGATCCTATTCGTCACTCTCCCTAATGGCCTGCTATCCCTGCTAAACTCCCATCGGATATTCCAAAATTCGATGGCAAGTCAGGAGAGGACCCGAATAATCATGTCATGATTTTCCACCTATGGTGTTCATCCAACTCACTGATGGATGACTCCATTCGACTACGTCTTTTTCAACGAACCCTTACCGGTTCGGTTATGAAGTGGTATATTGAACTGCCACGAGGCTTCTTTACCGACTTTCACACCCTGGTCGTGGCCTTTCTCACACACTACCAGTTACCGATCTGTTACGATATGGGGACTGAGATCTTGACTTCTTTCAAACAAACGAAAGGTACTCACATCTCGGATCACATACATGAGTGGAGACAGCGACGACATCTCATTAAGCTCGAACTCCCTGACCAGTTACTGGCTGAGTGGTTCACGAAATCTTTCGTGAACGAAATTGGAAAGGACATCGCCATGGACGGTGTTGTTACTGAGGAACAGGCTATTGGTCGTGCTCAGTATCTTGATCTCGTTTATTCACAAACGGGAACACTGTATAATCTATTGCCGGATTTGCCTCATCCTGGTAGTACTCCAGCTACTTCAACTGCTCCAGCTGCCTCACATGCAGCTGATGGTGTGATTGGTACCACTCATTCCCATTCACACTCTGTTTCGACTACAACCCCTCAATCCAATTCTTATAATGTACAAAGTGCTCCGTCTCCTACTCCTCCCGCCGGTAAAACCTCTGAAGTGAATGCTGTTCAGTCTACGCCGATCGGCAATAACAAATCTAAGAAAGGGAGAGGCAAGAATAAGGAGGGTAAAAATAATAATCCGAATGAACAAACCAAAAACTTTCCTGTTGAAGACCGGGATAAGCGCAAACCACGCTACCCTTGCCTTATCTGTGGTGATGATCACTACACAAAGGACTGTCCGAGACGTGCCGAGGTTAACAAGTTCCTTCAAGGGACACCAAAAACGTCTACCCTAGCCGTCTTGTCACAACCCTTTCCGACTCAACAACAGGCTTCGTTGGTCATTCACGACCAACCTTCTTCCTCTACATCATCATTTGTTTTGATGTGCACCGATGATTAGAAAGATAACATTGCTCTTACCACTAGAGCCAAAGACTATACTCCTTCTAAGGAGAAAGTTGACAATATACCTCCCGCTTTGGTACATATTTCTCCCCCGAATCTGCCTATGAACGGTCCTCTTCATCTCGAAAGACCGAACCTGGATACAGTTATACGACCACCCCCCAAAGGTGTCATTAAGAAATCGGCATTCAATCCTCACGCTCGTGCTGCCCAGAACTACAATATTGTAGAAGATCTAGCCCAAGCACCTTCCGCGATGTCTGCCCTGGAAGTCCTTCAATCCTATCCTGCACAGTGAAGGGCTCTGTTGAAAGCCATAGGTGGAATCAATCCCACGGATACGAACTTGATAGTCTTTGACTTGGAAGACCATATTCCAAGGTTTCCCCCACAGCTTGCGTTTCAAATCCAAGTTGTTGTTGCCGACAAGAGCATTTGTCGGACAATTATAGATGAAGGGGCATCTACATGTGTAATGTCTTTGACTTGTTGGAAATCCATTGGCTCTCCTTCTTTAACCAAATCCCAAAATACTTTGCGAGCCTTTAATGGCTCTGGTTTTAATCCATACGGTGTTCTTCCGTCGTTGCCAGTTACTCTTGAAGGTAAGACCATCTAGGTTGAAGTAGAAGTTTTTGATGGTCCTCTAGATTACAATCTTCTCCTTGGTCGTAGCTGGGTCGATTCTATGCATGCTGTCGTGTCAACCCTTTTCCATGTCATACGATTTCCTCATCAGGGAAAAGTGGTTACGGTCGATCAAATTTCCTTCTTCAATGCCGATACTCGCACTGGCAACGTGTCGTTCATTGCTAAAACCCCATCGGGTTACGAGAATGTCGGAGTCGGTCTTTTAAAAGACTCTTCGCTTATGGGCACTTTCCCCATACCACCACCACCCGATATTCCACGCCCATCAGTGACTTCTATTAATATGATCTCTACTGTGCCTCATGCGCTTCCTGTGTCTGCCGACCCTTGGATCATTCCTGATCCCGGAGATCATGTTCATTTCGGCAACGTCATGCCGTTAAGTCTGGTTGAGTCCGCTTATCAAGCCATTCAATCGGCAACCCCTACTACACTCTCTATTGCTGAGTTGTCTCCTGATCCTTTCCATGTCGTTTTTCCCACTGACGAGATGATCATGTCTGTCATGGAGGACACCCCTTGGGATGATGGGCATCATCGTTCCATACTGTTTCTGGAGCAACACACTCTAGAAAACTATCAAGGGATTTCGACTCCGTCGACCGTTGTTGTCATCTCCACAGTTCCCAGATCTACACATGATGTGTTTGCCGAAGGGAACTTGAGTAACATTTCGCCCACAATACCCATTGATATTTCAGTGAAACCTAGGATAGTCGAGAACGTTCATATTGGAGCTTCATGTTCTCCCGAAGAAATTGTCACTTATACTTCCTTGTTTAAAGAATTTCGTGATATCTTTGCCTGGAGTTACGAAGAGATGCCTGGTATCGACCCTACTATTGTTATGCACGAGATTAAGACATACCCCGGAGTTAAACCAGTCCGGCAGCGCCTCCGTCCTGTCCATCCACGTAAAGCGGCAGCCATCAAACTGAAAGTTGAAAAACTTCTCAAAGCCAGTTTCATTTATCGCATGGCATTGACAGAATGGGTTTCAAACCCCGTACCAATCGATAAGAAAGGTGGTAGTATACGAGTTTGTGTGGACTATCGGGATATCAATAAAGCCTGTCCTAAGGACAACTTTCCAACCCCTTTCGTCGACCAGATCGTCGATGACTGTGCCGGTAGCGAAATCTTTTCTCTCATGGATGGATTCTCCGGCTACAATCAGATTAACATCGCTCCTGAGGACCAGCATAAAACGGCTTTTATCTGTCCTTGGGGTACTTTCACCTACAGAAAACTTCCTTTTGGTCTGAAGAACGCAGGTGCTACGTTCCAACGTGCTATGTCTTACGCATTTCACGATATAAAGCATATCGTCCAACCGTATTTGGATGATTTGCTGGCTCATTCTATGCATCGAGTCGATCACCCTGCTCATCTCCGAGCGATTTTTGTTCGTTGTCGATTCTATCGCATTCGCTTGAACCCTCATAAATGTGTCTTTTGCGTAGAATCTGGCCGTCTCCTTGGTTTTATTGTTTCACGTTATGGGATCCAGGTAGATCCTATTAAGGTCGAGGCGATTCTTAATCTCCCTCCTCCTTCTTCTTTACGCCAGTTACAAAGTTTGCAGGGGAAAGCAAACTTTCTTTGTCGCTTCATCTCGAATTACACTGAGATTACTCGGGGTTTTACACATATTTTAAAGAAAGGTTCGGAGTTTGTCTGGGATAAGGATGCTAACAATGCCTTTGAAGCTCTAAAGTTGACCCTTACGAAAGCTCCTCTTCTTTTCCCTCCCGATTATAGCCGGGATTACTTTCTTTATCTAGCTGCGTCCGAGTATACTATCAGCATGGTTCTCATTCAAGAGGATGATGCCCACGATGAACATGTTATATATTACTTGAGTCGAAGTCTCACTTCCACGGAAGTCAAGTACCAACATGTTGAGAAGCTGGCTTTGGCTGCTGTTCAAGCAGTTCAACGTTTTCGTCATTACATTCTCGCCAGAAAAACTACAGTGATTTCGCATTGTAACCCCATGCAGCATATATTGACTCGTCAATTGCTGGGGGGCAAGTACTCCAAGTGGATTGTTATTCTCCAAGAGTTCGATTTGGAATTCGATCACGCCACGTCGAAGAAATCCCTAGTTTTCGCTGAGTTAATTTGTGATTTCCCCCACACTTCCACAAAAAATGTAGCAGTTGATTCGTTACCTGACGAATCACTTTTCCTTATAAGTACTGACGACGTTTGGTATGGAGATATCATTATATATCTCCAAACTCAAACTTTCTGGCCTACGTTGTCTAGCGCCGAACGCCGCCATATACGTTATCAAGCACGTCATTATATTATCCTCGGTGACACTCTTTACCGTCGAGGAATTGACTCTGTCTTCCGGCGTTGTTCGACTTTTGACAAAGCTGAGAAAGCTTTGAATGACTTCCATTCAGGAGCATGTGGTGGTCATATGTCTGGGTATGCTACTGCCCAGAAAATCTTACGTGCAGGATACTCTTGGCCTTCCCTGTTTCATGACTGCATTACTGTCATCCAGAAGTGTCATGCCTGCCAAACCTATAATCATAAGATTCGGTCGCCTCCTGCTCCCCTTCATCCTGTGGTCTCAGTAGGTCCTTTCACAAAATGGGGCATTGATTTCATGACATGTCACCCTCACTCGGCCGGGGGGCATGGTTACATTATTGTAGCTGTTGATTACTTTACAAAGTGGGCCGAGGCGATGCCGACATTCGATAATACTGGGAAGACCACATCATTATTTTTGTTCAACCATGTCATCACTCGTTTTGGTGTTCCTCGGGCTATCGTTACCGATCACGGTAGTCATTTTAGAAATAATATGATGTCCGAACTCACCGAAAAGTTGGGCCTTCGTCATGATAGCTCAACACCCTATTATCCACAGGCTAATGGCCAGGTCGAAGAAATCAATAAGGTTCTCATAACTATGATTCGACGGATGATAGGCATTCACAAAACTAGTTGGCACACGATGTTGTTCTCAGTATTGTGGGCATATCGGACTTCTGTTAAATTTGCTACAGGATTTACACCTTTTCGACTAGTTTATGGCATGGAAGCCATTATGCCAATAGAATGTGAAATACCGTCTTTGAAACTAGCTGTAGAACTCTTACCCAACACCTCTGCCGAAGAGGAACGTCTGTTGTATCTAATGCGATTAGACGAGACTCGTCGTGACGCTATGCTTGTAATAGAAGCCCAGAAGAAACGTGTTAAGGCACAGTATGACAAGCATGTCAAACCTCGTGTCTTCTCTGAAGGAGATCTTGTTCTTCTATATGAACAAGATAAAGATGTCCTAGGAGCTGGAAAGTTCGAACCGATGTGGCGTGGGCCTTACATTGTTAGCAAAGTTTTGGAAAAAGGAGCCTATGAGATGGTAGATTATGATGGTGTACCTTTAAGTGAACCCAGAAATGGGTTGTACTTAAAGAAGTACTATGCATGAGTCTTTTGTGCATGAGTGCTTGTATTTTATGTATCATACTACGTGTGTGTGTTACTTTAGTTTTGCTTTTGACGTTATCTGGTCTCTGGCCTTACATGACGTTGTGTTTGATTGCCAGATGTCGGAGTATTCGCTACCTTATATTGGCTTCACCGACGGTGCTAGCCGTAGTACTCGGAACCTAGCTTCCGCTGCCTGGGAAATCTATGCCCCAACAAACGAGCTTATATCTTTACGAGGTGTATGTCTTGGCTGAGAAACCAACAACATCACAGAGTATAGCGCCATTATTGAGTTATTGGTTGATGCTATCTCTCTTGGAATTCGTCGTTTGGTTGTGCGACTTGACTCGCAGCTAGTGGTGCTACAACTAAGTAATGTCTATTCTATTCGAAGTCCTACATTATTGAGGGTTTATTTGCGAATCCGCCTCTTGGAACGACATTTTGATTACATTGAATATCAACACATTCCAAGAAGTCTTAATACATTGACAGATGCTTTAGCTAATTATGTATTGGACAGGCATTTAAATCACTTATAAATCAAACACATTGAAATGTACACAGTGTAAAGTAAGCCGGTAGAAACCATGTATATATATATATAACGATCAAAGTTTGTTTTTACAAAATGTGTCCGAAGACCAAAATATCAAAAATTGAAGCTCATGGCTTCTACATAATGATATCATGACATCAATGATGTTCACGATAGCACACTAAGGTCCTAGCAACTTTGCGGAGCAAGTGACCCATAGAGGCAGAGACTCCCACAGTGTGATGCTGGTCGCGTCGTGGAATATCCTCCCGCGGCATGTCTGGAACGTCTGCCATCAAACCCTCTAAGTTCTGCTCCACTGTCAGATAGTCCTCTGCAAACTGTGGAATGGCTACTGCTGCCTCTCCTCAACGCTGGACAGGAGAACTACCAGCAGGTCTATATGCCCCAACGTCTGTGTTATCAATAAAGATTTGGTGTTAGTCTTCGGGTAAAACTATTAAAACAAAAACATTTAAATGTGTTAAAAATAAAAAACATTTAAAAGATAAAAATCGGTGTACTTCTTACCGAGGTCTCCCCACTGCACATCCTCAGGTAGTGCAAGGTCAGGATCGCCGCGGAAATACAAGCCATCATATGCATAATCTTCTATCATCAACACCTGGCCTTGAAGCCAGTCGAAAAACATATCGTCATACCTGACGATCGGTCCTGCCACATGACGTGCCATGAGTTTGCACCATCGTAACATCCATGGATCTCTGGGACCCGAAAAGTGCCACTCAGCCTGAAGCCTAAAAACAAGGACTCTCTCACAGAAGAAGGACACCAATAACGATCCATATCTGAACTGTTTTAGATCTCCACGCCTGCATTTAGTCAACTGTTTTTTGAGATTACGTAGTACTGCATCGGCCTAGTTGAAGACCCGGGGCTCAGTACACTCGATGGCATACTGAAAATAGCTCTGCAGAGCCATATGCGGGGCTGCACTACCTGCCATTCGAGCAATGGTGAAAAGGATCGTGCAGAGAGTTATATCAGTGACTCCCCAAATGGCCACTTTCCCTTTTTGTCTCTCTGCCTCAGGTACACAATACTGCCTGCAATACTCACTCATTTTTAAGCCACCCCTGCGGATACCAGTCAAGCTGAAATAGGACCCTCACCTGGATAACCCAGTCAAGAAATAGATGTCCTCAATGTCAATCGTCAATGTGTGTGCTCCGACATTAAACACCTGCTGGTCCGGATCCCATATCCGAACTAAGTATTCCAAAAATCGTACTTGGGCTCTCATGCCCGGTATGCGGAAATACTTCAGGAGACCGCAATCTCTTAAAGAAGCAATGGTCGGAGGGTGATTTTCGGCATTTGTATTATCTTCCTCGTGTTCCTGTTCTCTCCATTCGAGCACCATGATGATGGCTATGAACCTGCATGGGAAACATATAAAGATGGTTAATGATTTTAAACATGAGATAAATTCTTTCTTTTGGCTAAACGTTACACAAATTTTCAAACTTTACGCTATTCGCAGGTGGCCTATGGCACACAGTGAGAACTTCTCGCATGCTACCTTAGGCCCACCTGCGAAAATGAAGCATTCTCGCAGGGCCTGTATGGGCCGCCTGCGAGAACTCCTGTACACGCATAGGGTTTTAAAAATGGACTTGAAACTTAACTTTTAACCAATGGAAAAATAAATTTAAACCATGAAAATCTAGAGAATGGAAAACTTACCAATCTGATCCAGACGGCTCGAGGAATGATTGCCCGAAGCTCCTAGAATTCAACACTGAAGGTGGTAGGTAAAATGGAGGTTTTTGAACTAAAATGGTAAAAGGGTAAAATGACATGGTAAAATGTGTTTTGGATTTGTTTTATTTACTTTTTACTATGTATTAAGTGGGTTTTTTATGTTTATTCAATTTTTAAACCCTAATTCCTGATATGAAATGAGTGAAATGGTTGACAGGTGCAAATATGGATTTTTCTAGACAGATTTTTTACTTGGAGTGGTGTGATTTTGTTTGTTGATTATGGTTTTGACGTAAAACCTCAAGCGCCTTTTATCCGTTCTAGCGCTTGCGAAAAACATGAGAATGTGATCGAGCATTGTTTTATCTCTTTTCCGGGCTCGCTGTGGTTACACGAAAAAGGAACCCCCCTGGAGTCATCTTTAAGCTCTTTTCAGACTCTCTAAACATGAAAAGATTGTCGAGTGATCTTGCTATTTTCACACTCGTTAAAGTATTTGAATTTACGCATCCTTCGAGCGATAGTTTAACCCTTTTTCGGTCTCGTTGGACTATTGTACGAAAAAGGAACTGAGAGAGTTCTCTTTTGAGTTTTTTTCCAAACTCTATAATCTTGAAAAACCTTCGAGTTTTCTATCTCTGGACTCGTTAAACAAACATTGACAGACCCGTGATGGGACCGAACCACTCCTTCCTAGGGTTCGTTAAAAATACTCCGAGGGACTCGTTCGAAGGATGAGCTTACATCAACAAGCATATGTGATCCTCTTCAAGCTTGCGTAAAAATAAAGAGGTACTTGCTAGAAATGGTGGGGGAAAATTTGGGAAAGGGATATTTTTCGTCTTTGAATTAATTGGCAGTAAGTGTCGCTCTTGAACATGACACCCCCTATTCATCATTCGAAGTTGGTTTGGGAAATCCATTTGTCTCTCATTTGATTTGATAACAAGGTCTTTCCATGTGTCGTTTTTGAGTCAATGCTGCCAAATCATTGGTCGTGTCGTCCATATGTTCAAGAGCAGTCCGTCTGAAACCTCTATTGAGTCGGCCATCTGCAGTTATCCTTTCACTCCATGTCGGCCTTCCCTGTGTCCAAAGTCCAATTGCTACATGCTCTGTTTCACCTTCAAACTATGTTACTCATTTCGTCTCATTGATGGGGGATACATCAAGGCCCTCCTGTGACGAGTTTTGTTCCGTCGACTTCAGCACATTATCCGGAATCAAGACTTAGAAATCATTTGGTACCTTGAAGCTTGCATGCCTCAATGGCAAGTTTCTCGCTTTCGACAGTAGGTTTGCATCATTGACCCCTGATTGAGAGATTCCGTCAGGTGTTCAACATCAACTCATTTATTCACAGTCGATGGATTGTACTATAGTACCTTGGGAGTCATTGACATCAATGGTGATTTCCCTCGCACTTGTTAACGGTATACATCAATGACCGGTAATCAAGTGGTTTATGCCATGTTCGACTTCGACACATGTAATCACATGGTTAGATTCGTACTTTGGGGCGACGAGATTGAAGACCCTGGATATTTTCTTTATGATCCAGGTTGCGATGGAGTATGTATAATTTGTGACACATAGATCCACTGTGTATGTTTCGTGGCTATGTCGTCTTGATTGACAATTTGTCGCACAGATCCACAGTGTATTCAGGTGGCTGTGCTATATGGCGATGGCATGGATCCACAGTGTATGATTGGTGGCCATGACCTTTGTTTATGATGTCGTCAGTCTATGATTTGAGTATGGGAATGCCTACCTCAGGATTGGTCTATATGATATTCTGCTGATGCTTGGTTGTTTGCAGGTCTCTGACTAGATGTGCTCTTGGTTCTTGACACACACATGCAACTTACAAAGTCTATCGACCGTCACTAGTTCCGCTCTCAGACTTTGGGGGGCATTCTGTTATCCACAATTTTTTTCATCGTGATGATGTCATGGTGATGTTATGATGATAGCAAATCAAGCTCTTTACTAAGAACATATTCCTGAGAAAAGTTGCACTTGTCCATTTCCAGAAATCATGTTTTGGAGACTGTTCACATGCTACCTATATGCTTGCCTGCGAGAATGAATAATTCTCGCAGTCTACCTTAAGCTGGGGTGCGAACTTCTCGCACTGTACTCATTGCCAAGGTGTGAACATCTTTTTACAAAGGAAAAGGCTAAGGTTCTCGAGCCTTCTAGAAGGGAATCTTCTAGAAGGGTGAGTTGGAATTCGAATGGTTGTTCAGAAGCTGGCATTCCAGATTTGATGGGATCATTCCTATCCTAGTAACTAAACTATTCTCTCTTATAAATTGAGGAGAATACTCATGGAAGGGGTTAACTAAAGACAACAACAAGCTAGTAAGAGATTGAATAGAGAATTAGTGCAAGACTGTGTGGAGAATTGAAGCTACAATAGATAGAGACAGCAACAAGGTCTTCATGGTGGTTGATTTTCTTCATGCATGAGCAAGTGTGTGTGTCAGAGCTAGGAGCCATCGAAAGGATATCTACGACATCAAGGCTCAGGTTGTATATTTCTCTTTCAGTTATTTCAATACATGAATATGTCCCTTTCCCATAATGATGATGTCATCTTATTACATAATTCCTTGATCATATGTATAGACTAAGTATTGAATATATTAACTTGCTTGTACTTCAATTGGTTTGTACTGTTGTGATTAGATGACACAAGAGCATCGAAGCGGAGCTTGTAACAACAGAGATTTAAGGAGAGCGTTCATAAGGTATGTCCACCATCCATTTCTCTTAGTTCATTCAATAGTCTAGATCTAGGGAAAGAGTAGTATTTTGTCCTATTTTGTTCTAGATCCAGGTGGATCTAGGGAGATCGGTTAGTGTCCGCACCTACGAATTTATCCATTAAAACCTATGCAGAGCCCCATGGTATTTCAGAACTAGATGCCACTCGGAGTATTTGATACCCAACTTGGTGCGAAAGTTATGGAAATTGTTTGTGAACTCCAACACTATTTGGCTCTTCTCTTACCGCAGTGTGGTCCATCTCATGTACTGGTCTTCATAATTATCAACATGGTAGTATTGTTCCTTGATCGCATCCACAAAAAAATCCCAAGTGGGCTCGACCCCATATATTCCAGATTCCTTTGTGGATATTTTCTCCCTATAATTTTTCCACCAATGTTTGACATGGGGGAAAGCCTTAAGGAGTGCAAAGGTGATCTTTTCACTGTCAGAAATTTTTTGAACAGAGAAATAACCTTCTAGCACATTTAACCATTTTCTAAGGCATATGCATATATCTGACCTTCAAATATGGGAATATCAAAATTAACTTGTACCTTGAAATGAGAGGTTCCTCCAAAATGTCCACTTGATGAAGATGCACCTGTTGCTATCCGCGGGCATTGAAGGATGTGTGCAAAATTCACCATCATTTCGTCCCTCTGTTGCATGAGAGCTTTCTCAAGAAGCAGGTTAATAGAATATTTTTCTCCATCGTTTTTATTTTCTGCCACCATAGAGGGTTTCTTGGGCATGTGAGAGAAATTGTCCTCAATAGAGACAAGCTCTAGACCCAACTTGCTATATTTGGACCTCGTCGGGCACATGCACTGAAAA
>ML781262.1:212512-228979 GCA_009831015.1 Picea engelmannii
CCGGATTATTTTCGGAACGAAATGAAAGAAAAGATATTACAATGAAACACTCATGAAAATTTCCAGAAATAGGGAGATACAACAATACATGATTTCTATTAATGAAAGAATTGTACAAAGACTGAAAAAAATACAGAGTGCAAGACTCGCTAGAATGGTGGCAGCTTTATCTCTGAGAAGAGATGTGATGGCTACGCTCATTCACCAACAGATGATTACAATGAGGTTTTGAAGGCCTTTTATGATAAACATGAATGCCAAAACCCTAGACATAAAAAAATCTAACCCTAGGAGATGAAACATCAAAAGTCATGTGGGCTCCGTTGGGGTAAGTTAGTACATTAACTTCCCAGGGTTGTAAATTTGAATACAATCTTTGTTTTAGGCACGTGATAGCCCGTTGGAAAGGTATTTTCAAGGAATACGCATTATATCGTTTAACTCTGACTCCGTCTATAGTTTGATTATGGTAAGCCAAGAAAACACTATGTAGAGCCCCAAAACGGCCCTGGAAGTATAGAAAGATATATTGACATGAAAACTTCCAAAATAAGCTAGTTGGAATAGGTGGGTGGCCACAAATATCCACCTGGATGTTGTGTAGATCTCCAAGACAACCCCGTAAGTGAAAAACCCACAATTACAAAGAAATGACCCCTTTATAGAGAAACGTGTTGAATTGAAAACTATTCAAATGATCCAATTGGAATATGGAACAGGTGGGTGGCCACCAATATCCACCTGGATCAATCCTACCCCCTTAGGAAGCAATGGTCTCCATTGCATTGAGTGCCTGGGGAAGAGGGGAAAGTGTTTTTTGAATCTAAATCTGAATCTTGGTGAGTTGCATGCCTTGTTGAAGAAGTTGCATTGCTTGGTCTGTGAAAGGTTGTCATGAACCTGTTGTTGGCTGTGTTGAATCTGTTCTAATAACTTGTTGTCTCTGGGCTTGACGGGACATTGTGTAGGCACCATTGTAGGTGAAGGAACAATATTTTCTTTTTGATTTGCAATATGCTTATGCTGGATAGAGCATGTTGAGGCTGCAGTGGTTGTAATGGTCTTCTGTGCAACCTTTGAACATACGTTGAAGAGGATGAATTTTGTAGTATGAGAGATTACCTTGCGGCATTGTTTTGGTAGATTAGTAGTTGGAACTACCTCTGGTACCCTGTAGAGTTGACCCATGAGAGTAATAATGACACTACGAGGTCGAGACTCATAAACAACATCACATTTCCACATATATGGTTGGCCTAAAATTACATCATAGACATCAAGAGGGGCAACATCACACACTACCTCATCCTTGAAAGGTTGGATACCATGGGACAAGTGACACTGCTAGTTGACACAAAGATCTCGTCCCTGGTGAAGCCACCTGATGTTGTGTGGTTGTGGGTGTGGTGTTGTCGACAACCCCAACTGTTTGATGACCTCGACTGATATGAGGTTCTTCTGGCTGTCGTTATCAACAATGAAATGCAATGGGGTCCCCTTCACCCACATCTATGAATGGAAGAGGCAATCCCCCTCTTCAAGATCTATTGGTGCTTCTGGTTGAATTGTTGTGGTCGCGACAGTAGCAGTGGGGTCTATGTGTATGATCTGTCTTCTTTCAATATTTTTTGGATCAGATTCTGAATCAGGCTTCGACTCCTTGTCTTTGATCTCATCCACCAATGACTATTTCGAGCGACATTCATCGGTGTTGTGCCAGGGGCTTTTGTGGAAGTCACACAACTTCCTAGTGTCATTATTCGTCTTTACTTTACACTTCTTGTTTTGTGTCTTAGATTGGTTGTATGGGGGTTGCTGGTTAGGGTCGTCTTTACCATGCTTTGGTTGTTGCATATTTACAGACCCGAAATCCCATTTGTTCTGGTGCCTAAATTTTTGCTCGATTTCAACATCATATCGATAGGCAACTCCCAATGATGATATGTTTAGGAAAACCATTTTGGTTTTGATGTACTTATGCATAGCCCCACCATATGTCAAAAACAGATTTTGCTCGGAGTATTTAATACCTAGCTTGGAGTGCAAGGTATGCAAAGTGTTTGTGAACTCTGACACTATTTGGCTCTTCTCTTGACGCAGTGTGAGCCATCTCATGTACCGACCTTCATAGCTATCAACAGGGTAGGATTGTTCCTTGACCGCATCCACAAAAAAATATATTCTAGATTCCTCTGTGGAGATTTTCTCCCAATAAGCTTCCCACCAATATTTGACATGGGGGAGAGCCTTGAGGAGTGTGAAGGTGATCTTTTCCTAGTCGAAATTTTTTTAAACAGAGAAATAACCTTCTAGCATATTTAACCATTTTTTTAAGGCATCTACATCTATCTGACCTTCAAATATGGGAATATCAAAATTAACTTGTACCTTGAAGGGAGAGGTTCCTCCAAAATGGTCGCTTTATGAAGATGCACTTGTTGCTATTGGCAGACATTGAAGGATGTGTGCAAAATTATCCATCATTTTGTCTCTCTGTCGCGCGAGAGCTTGTTCAAACAACATGCTAATAGAATATTATGCTCCATCGTTTTTATTTTTTTCCGCCATGGAGGGTTTCTTGGGCATGCGAGAGAGATTGTCCTCAAGAGATACAAGCTCAAGAACCAACTAGCTATACTCGGATCTCGTCAGGGACATATACTGGAAAAAAAACCCGATCAAGAGCAGCCTGCTCTGATACCACTAATCTAGATTATTTTAGGAACAAAATGAAAGAAAAGATATTACAATGAAACACTCATGTAAATTTCCAGAAATAGTGAGATATAACAACACATGATTTCTAAAGAATTGTACAGAGACTGAAAAAAATACAGAGTGCAAGACTCGCTAGAATGGTGGCAGCTTTATCTCTGAGAAGAGAAGTGACGAATATGCTCATTCGCTAACATATGATTACAATGAAGCTCTGAAGGTCTTTTTATGATAAAAGTGAATGCCAAAACCCTAGACATCCAAAAACCTAACCTTAGGAGATGAAACGTCAAAAGTCATGTGGGCCCAAGTTAGTACATTAACTTCCCAGGGTCATAACTTTTGCATACGATATTTTTTTTAGGCACGTGATAACCTATTGGAAAGGTATTTTTGAGGAATACGCATTGTGCCATCAAAATCTGACTCCTCTACAATTTGACTGTGAAAAGCCAAGAAAACATTGTTTAGAGCCCCAAAATGGCCCTTAAAATACATAAAAATTTACTGACATAAAAACTTCCAAAAATTAAAAAAAAAAAAATAGATAATTTAAAAATATATATTATAATTAAACAAATATAATAAAAAACATTTTGAGATAGAGTAACTATGGGTTTTCTTAACAACTATGCTTATTCTAGTTAGATAGAAATAATGAAGTTCATTGTATGTGTTTTCAAAATAAATATAATCATACTTCTCGTTATGTAAAAAAACTTCTCCAATTCATTTACTTGGATATTTCCTTTCAAATAAATAAATATAAATATGCTTCTCTTTACATAAAGAAAGATCTCCAATTAATAAATATAAATATGCTTCTCTTTACGTAAAGAAAGACCTCCAATTCATTATAAAGACCTCCAATTCATTATTTGAATCTCTCTGTTGCTCATCTTTATGGTGGGGGTAAAGAAGCTTACCGTCCCTGATATTTCTCTTTAAATAAAGATGCTTATGCTCATCTTTACATACCTATATCATTTACTCCAACATCAGATACAACAAAGTTCCTCCACCCTATATATGAAACTTCCACGTGTTATTTATTCCAACATTCCAACTATGACACCAGAGGAAAATAAAATTATCCGTCTTTCATCTTTCTTCCAATCGTGATTGGAAACTTTCATATTGTTAGTATTTCTTAAGGAGTCGATTGAATTGAGGGGAAAAGTTCTCATTATTCTGTTGATATTTTCAAGTATATACATTCAGTCGTTTCTGTGAGTGTTTTTGTTGTGTTATAAAGGGGATTGTGGGTATTGGGTATTACTGTTGTCAGAAAATTATATCATGGTTGATCCTGGTTTCCTCCCTAGATTTATATAATAAATGAATTGGAGGAGTTACCTTATATAAAAGAGGTTGCAATGCTTATGTTTAAAATATTTACTATAATGAAATGTGAAGCATTACAAATATTGTCACAAAGTTATTTGAATCTCAAAACACTCCAAAAAATAAGAGTGTATGATTGTTCAATGGTTTCAGAGAATTTAAAGAGAGTTAAGATAATAGACACAAAACTAGAAGTGGTAACAATGTCTACTATAGATACATAATAAATTATAGAGAAGTTTCGGCAAGTGAGAAATCTTAAAGAAGGTTGGAGCTATGGTGAATTTTGGTGCGATGAGCTTTGGCTTTTCCTACAAGAGCTTTATAGAACTCCATGATTAATATTTTCATTTAATCAAAGTTTTAATTTGTGTTCATGATCAATATTTGTATATCATGAAAAAAATGTAAACTAGCAAATAATGTTTGATGGTGCAAAGCACCTTCCTTGAAATGTTTAGTGTTAGATTGTATTTTGCATTTTGTAGGTTTGAACATAAACACAACATGGTAAGCAATAATTGAAAAAATTAAAATAATTTCAATTACTGTTTTTTCTACTATTTAGTAACATTACACGATTAAACCTCCTTTTGTATAGAAATTGCTTGATATTTTCACACAATCATCAAACTTTAGAGGTTCACATAGTGCTACTAATTCATCCAAGTTTAACCATTCTCGATACCAATAATTAAATGTATCTACAACATGCTAAATAAAAGTGAGTGCAACTAATTTACTCAACAAAACACCATATAATTCATTCCAAACACAGAGTAGATGCACAACGAAATAAACCATAAATGTAACAAAAAAAAAGGTAAACACACTTTTCTTTCTATAACAGTTGTGCAACCAACTGAATGGGATGGAGATTCCACCCAACCATAGAATTATTGTTCTAAATCTCAACAACAATTCACCCTCGAGTTGGGGCTTGGCATGGACTAGGAAATCCATAAAAGAAGGTGTCTCTCCACTATCCACTCAACTATAATTATCCATGACCCACTAGTATTCTCCTATGGCCATCCGGATTACTCCAACTCTCTTCCTAACAACTTGCTTGGACCAAGGAATGTACCCCCTTCTCTACTAAGAATCCCTTAGGTTGTATCAGTCGTTTATGGGTACACCTCCTGCATGGTCTTCACGTGCTCCCATGTAGCGTCCTCGAGACAGTAGCAAGTCCATTGGACCTTTACTAGGCTAATAATTTTGTTCCTAAGCACTTTGAATTTCTGGTATAGGATGCACACTGGTTCCACCACGAAGTCCCCTTCATGTTTCACCTAGATCACATCCTAATCAATTATGTGGTTAGGGTCAGGTGCACAAATTTCTTCAATAAAGATACACGAAATACATTATTAACTCTTATGGATACAGGGAATGCTAGCATGTATGCAACTGAGCCTATCTTCTCTAAGACTTCAAAAGGCCCACAGTATCTTGCTGTCAACTTTAGGAAACTTCATAATCTTAGCGAGCTTCTTTTCGCTTTCACTTTAAAAACACATGTCCATCCACTTTAAAATCTACGAAAATTATGTTCTTGTCTGCAAAACTCTTTTTCATGCCTTGGGCAACTTTTAAATTCTTCCTAATCTTTATCATGTGCTCTTCCATTTCCCTTAGTAAATTTGGCCCAATAATAGCTCTATTTGTTGGATTCTCCTAACTCATTAGTGTGTTATAATGAAACATAATATTATATGTTGATCAAATGTTCAAATGAAAGATAGTATTATAATAATAATTTGCCACATGACCATACTAGTCTATGTGTGTATTTGTGCAGTATATAGTGAGTCTTGGGATACTCTTTGGGATTGCATTTTTAATCTTTATAAGTTCAATCTTGTAGCTACAGGCACAAATCCACTACAAATACAACCTTTTGTAGCTACCAATTTATTGACAATTTTATTTTAGTAATATTAAATATTTTGATCGCAAATTTTAAATCCTTATATTAATTGAATAGAAAAAATGTTTGAAGGGGAAAATTGGTGAATTAAGTCTTTTATTCCATGAAAGATGATGGAGGTAAATATTCTTCATGGATGTATTACATAAGAAATATTGGCTTTTACAAACATAAAGTAGACATAATTATAACTGCTATGTAAACATTCATAACACCTTATAATTTTTGATATATTAAATCTATATGTGGAGAAAGTCTCATGACCTAAGTCTCATACAAGGTCTTTGATCTCATGATGTACTAAGTGCTTGGATAAATACATATTTGATGTTTTTTTAATTATATAAATCTAGATTTGATATTGACTGAAACAATTAATAAAATGTTTCTAAATACAATATTATAATTTTATTAAAATCTATAAAATGAACAACCAAAAAGGTTAATGGGATTAGAGATTGCAACCAGTCATTTATAGGATACGGGAGTTTCTTGACACTTTTAGAGTTAAAAATCCTAACAATAAAAGATAGTAATAAGATCTAGGTACAACAGAGGAGGAAAACCCTGAAGTGTGAGGCCTTAGCTCAACATCAACATCATGGGATTTTTTAAAAGAGTAATAAAATATTAAATTGTTTAGTATCCAGATCCAACCATTTATTGGATTTAAAATATATAATCCTAACATCACATGTCAAGGAAATAATGATTCAACCATCGATATATCCCATCTCTTTTATGACCTTTCCCTTGATTTCTACATGCCAATGCAACACTCCAAAAAGCATAGTGAGTGGGTTATTTAGAGGTGACATCTTTTGATTTTGTTAGCATATGACAAATTAGCAATTATTCAGGATACATGGGCTAAAATATTGATGCAGACCCCCTACCTATGCCTCAGCAGGGTTCGCTGACCTCCTGGTCAAAGGATCATTCTTCAATATTCTTGAGCTGAAAATGGCTCTTTAGTTCCCTGCTGGAACCTTCAACGAACAAATCCACAGGTCCAAATGCGAACTCAGTTCGCGTGAACAGCACCAGGCATGGGATCCCTCCACGTTACCACAAGCCTACACAATAGGAATGTCACATTTCGTGATGTCGGGGCTTTTCATCCCAAGACACCCAACTCCTCCAAGTCCCGAAACCCAAAATAGGGCTTAACGGACTCTAGCCCCTCCCTTAGATCTTATCCATGTGACCCTGTCCGGTGACCTAGGGCCAATCCTCTAGGCGAGTCACATTTCACAATATTGGGACTCTTGAGATTGAGTTCCCCGACTCCTTCAATCCCTGATACCCGAAATTCTCCTGCATCAGATCGACAGTCCAAATCTTCCTATCACTTATCGGGACTTCGCGTTTCACGAAGATGAGATACTTCTCTCCTTAGATCTATTGATCCTCGATATCCCGATATCTTCTCTGCGACAGATCAACGACCGATACTCCTCCTGTCGATCGACGGTTGATATCCTCCTTTCGCGAGTCAGGATTTTGCAATTTCGCATATCGGGAAGTCGAAGGGCTTTCGACCTTCGTTCTCTCGATCCCCAAAATGTCAATATTTCAGAAACTCAATCTAACGGTCCTGATTTCTCCACAATCCAATGGCTTAGATCTCATCAGGGTTTCGCGTATCGAGATGTCAAGAGAATTTCCACCTCTGTTCTCCTGATCCCCGAAATGTCGATATTCCTCCCTGGACAACCAACGGTCCAGATCTCCCCTTGATCAACGGTTGTGATCTTTTTGTGAGTTCTCATGAACTTGTCCTTTGACTTCTCTAAGTCACAAGTCAGAGAAATGTTGCCTGCTTTCCACACGTCCTTCCCGATGGACGGTCCTGATTATTTCGCGAATTCTCCTTTTGCGAACTTGCTCCTGTCTTCACCTATGATCTCTCGGTGCCTGATCCTCCGGTGTGTGTGTGGATATCCACCACATGTCCTTTCAGATCCAATGGTCCATAACGATTTTGTGATTTCTCCTTTTGCAAATTTTCTCCTCTACTCCTCGCAAATCTCCCAGTGTCCAGTCCCACGAACACCCCTAATCTGCTGCCACCTGTCCTCCTGACGATGGACGGTTCCGATCGTTTCAGAACTTCTCTTGTGCACCTTTCTTTGGATCCAACAACTATTGGTCCACGTGCTTAGATCCAACGACTTGCGACTATCGATGCTCCTCCTCCTGATCTTGTGCTTCTCTCCAGTCTTGGAATATTTCGACGCTTCGAAGGTCTCAGCCTTCGATCTCCTTCCTGTGAAACCGATTCCCTTGGGTTTCACTTATGCTTCTGAAAGCGTTATCTCTTCTGAGATTTTGGACTTATAATAAATCCGCCTCTGACACACTCTCGGTGTTATCCCTTCTAAGCTTGGTGTCCTCGAAGACTTCGATATCCCACACACACCTTGCATTCTTGGGATTTCATCAACTCAGATCGAAATAATTTCTTGAAAATAAATTCTTCCCGCCCACCTGGCGTTCTCCTGCTCGATGCACACCTTGCAGAGCTTCTCCTAACAAAGTTTTTAGTAACTCTGGTTCTTCCCCAAACTCCACACAGATTTCCTTCCGTGCACACTTTCATAGGCTCAATGCCCACCTGACAGAGCTCTACAAAATTCTCAGTAACTCTAGTTCTCTCTAAACTCGATAAAGAGTTCTTCCTATGCACTTCTTGCACTCGCTCGATGCCCTCTTGACAGAGATTTACAAAACCTTCAGTAGTTATGTCTTCTCTCCTCTATGCCTTCCTCTTCATAGTATTCCCTCTAAGGTATTCAAAAACCTTGAGGTTCCTCCCTTGAGCTTGTGATCACTACGGTGTGCCCTCCTGGCACATTCTTTTCTAATTCTGTAGAATTCAGATGCGCCCACCTTGTGCTGGCTACAGAACCTCAACTGTTCTGTTGTGCACTCCTTGCACTGCCTAAAGAACCAGACTAAAATTGACTAACTCACAAATAGATGGTAAAATCTATCTATCACCTGTACCTACAGCATGCAAATGACATTCAAATGCATAAACACACACAGACAATTCATAGGCAAGGAAAATTGCTTTGTATTAATTTCAGAATGTCTATACAAATGTGTTTACAAAAACTGGACTACTACTGATTCTCAGTTATCTCTCCCGAGACCTCTCTACTCTAGTGTCTCCTTCTCTCCCCTCATTCTTGTGTTTCCCTTCTACAAAATGAGGGCTCCATGAGATTATCCTCTTCACCATCTTAGTGCCATAGTTGTCTCAACTGGCATTGTACTCCTATGTCTACATTACACAAATGGATGCCTAGTCTTGACTACGTCCTGGGCTTGTTGCAGGCTACCATTTAAGGCAAACTCAACCACTACCTGTACAGAGGCATGGTGGACTCTTACAACGTTACAACATGAACGATCTGTATTGGATCATATCCCAAATTTCTAAAAACGGGAGGGTCGACACCTCTCCCTTTCTTCATTGTGTGTTGGTGCATGCGATGAGGTGGAGCGATGCTCCTGCATCATACTCCACTACTGGAAAAATCATGAGCTCCTGCTCATGTACTCCTCTTCTCCAGTGTTGAAATCCACCTGGATCCCAAAATTTCCCTTCGAGCTGTCCTCTTGCTCCTTTCCATTTATGATGTTGCTATTATTGTTTCTGCATCTTCTTCTTCTTCTCCCCTGCTGCTATGGAAAGCTCTCTTATGTTCATCTCCCTTTTGTTGACTGCTTCTGTTGACCTCAACATCATCTTTCTTATCTCCTCTATCACTTCATCCAACTGCTCCAGTGGCTATCTCTTCTTATGCAGTCTTCTCTATTGCACTCCCTTCTCCTCAATGGGTATATCAACTCGATCCCCCTTACGATTTTATCTACTTCTTGTGGCCTTATCTTACCACCCTGCTGCAGACTCTAGTCCTGCAGTCTCATCAGTGAGTTGTTGCTCAAATTTTCCTTCTAACATATTTTCTTCTTCTAGTTCTCCATGTGTTGGCTCAAGTCCAACTTCTTCTAGCTGCTCCCCTAGCTGGTATGCTCTTCCATCTGTCTCCAACTTGATCTGTTGGGTGTGCATGCTCTGCGCTGTCACCCTATTCTCTAAGGCTTCCAATTCTTCATATAAATCAACAAAATCTATGTTGCCTACTTCCTCCTTGGCTTCTCCTTCTTTTGCAGCTTCCAGTATTGCAATTATCCCCTATTCAGCTTCCTGGATGAAAATTTTGAGCAATTCTGGTGAATGCTCTTCTCCTTCTGTTGCGGTAGACATAAGTTTCTTCTCCATTTCTTCCTTATTGAAAGTTTCTGTTGGCTATCCTTCCGATGTTGTTGCATTTGCAACACATTCACTAGCCTCAACTGGGTTATGTGGCAGGAATACTTGAATTCCTCCAATGATCAGAATTCTCCTCTGATCCTCTTCCATCAACATTCTTTGTTGATATGAACTCTCAATAGAGTCTGTGAGACTCTCAAATAGTCTCATCTCTTTTCCCTACCCACCTGACAATTTGGGAATTTTCTTTCGTCCACCTGGAAGTCTATGAGATCCACCAATCCCATCTCATTGCTCTCCTGGCAATTTGAACTTTCTGCACTACTCCTCTGGAAGTATGTGAGACCTTCTACTAATCTCTTTCCATTTCCCACTTGGAAACTTGAAAGTCCATCTCTACCCACCTGGTAGTATATGAGATCAACTAACCTCATCTCATTACCCACCTGGTAGTTTGAACTTCCATCGTTGCCCTCATGGCAGTCTATGAGATCATCCACCGATATCCTTCCACTGGCCACCTGGAAATTTGAAAGTTCACCTCTGCCCTCCTGGCAGTTTATGAGATCCTCTGCTAATATCATACCATTGCGCTCCTAGAAATATGAACTTCCATTGTTGTCCTCCTGATAGTCTATGAGATCCTCCAATGATCTCATTTCATTGCCCACCTAGAAATTCGAAAATTCATCTCTGCCCTCCTGGCAGTTTATGAGACCTGAAACTGATCTCTCTTCCTCATCACTAAGGGTTTCTCCAACTTCTGGCTCATATATGCAAACCAGCTCTGTGTCACTTAGGCTTTCATCATACCTCGGCCACTTCCTTAACTCTTGTTGTTGTTTCCTAGCCAACAACTTTTGAATAGGCCATTTGGATTTCCTGTTTAGAGGCCATTCGTACCTCCAGTGTACTTTTGCCTCCTACTGCATCTTGAATGTCAGCTGTTGCATTCTCGCTCTTATCTTAGCGAGCTCCTTGTCAATTTCTGCTTTACTTTTCTGCTAGTGGTCTCCTCTTCGACCACGCTCATGGCCTTTAGTAGCCATTTCCATATTCTACCTACCCTCCTCGAAAGCCTATGGATCACTCTACGTCCAAGATCATATCCAACTCCTTTTACAACTCACTTGGTTGTTTAAATTTTTTCCATTGTTGTGCATGGGCAACAACCTCCTCATAGAGCATCAGTAATCTGCTTCCTTCACCTGTTGTCTATAGGCAAAGTCCTATTTTCTGATACCACTTGATGTTATCAGATTATCTCCTTCAATCCTTTTCACCTAAAATATACAAACAAAAATATTAGCTCTGATACCACATGATGCAAACCCCCTACCTCTGCCTCGGCAGGGTCCGCTAACCTCTCGGTCAAAGGATCGTTCTTCAATCTTCTCGAGCTGAAAATGGCTCTTTAGTTCCCTGCTAGAACCTTCAACGAACAAATCCACAGGTCCAAATGCGAACTCAGCTCGTCCGAACAACACCAGGCATGGGCTCCCTCCACGTGAAAAAAACCTTGTGACCACAAGCCTACAAAATAGGCGTGTCGTGTTTCATGATGTCGGGGATTTTCATCCCAAGACACCTGACTCCTCCAAGTCATGAAACTCAAAATAGGGCTTAACGAACTCTAGCCCCTCCCTTAGATCTTCTCCATGTGACCCTGTCCAGTGACCTAGGGACAATCCTCGGGGCGCATCGTGTTTTTTGATATCGGGACTCCTGAGATTGAGTTCCCCGACTCCTTCAATCCCTAATACCTAGAATTGTCCTGCATCAGATTGACAGTCCACGATCCCTGTGATTCGACGGTCCAAATCTCCCTGTCACTTATCAGGACTTCACGTTTCGCAAAGACGAGAGACTTCTCTCCTTAGATCTCCCGATCCCCGATATCACGATATCTTCTCTGCGGCATATCAATGACTGGTACTCCTCCTCTCGATCGATAGGTTAGATCATTCTTTCGCGAGTCAGGATTTCGCGATTTCGCGTATCGGGAAGTCAAAGGGATTTCCACCTCCATTTTCCCGATCCCCAAAATGCCGATATTTCAGAACCCCAAACTAATGTTCATGATTTCTCCACGATATGATGGCTCATATATCGTCGGGGTTTTGCATATCGGGATGTTGAGAGACTTTCCACCTTTGTACTCCCAATCCTCGAAATGTCGATATTCCTCCCTGGACAACCAATGTTCCAGATCTTTCCTTGATCAACGACTGTGATATTTTCACGAGTTCTCGTGAATTTTTCCTTTGACTTCTCTAAGTCACAAGTCAGTGAAATGTTGCCTACTTGCCACGCATCTTTCCCGATGGACAATCCTGATTATTTCATGAATTATCCTTTCATGAACTTGCTCCTGTCTTCACCTATGATCTCTTGGTGCCCAATCCTCCAGTGTGTGTGTGGATATCCACCACGTGTCTTTCCAGATCCAACAGTCCAGAATTATTTCATGATTTCTCCTTTCGCAAATTTTCTCCTCTACTCTTCGCAAATCTCTCGGTGTCCAGTCCCACGAACACCCTTGATCTGCTGCCACCTGTCCTCCTGACGATGGACGATTTCGATCGTTTCATAAATTCTCTCATGCACCTTTCTCCAGATCCAATGAATGTTGGTCCACATGCCCAGATCCAATGGCTTGCGGCTATCAACACTCCTCCTCCTGAGCTTATGCTTCTCCCCAATCTTGGAATATTTCGACACTTTGAAGGTCTCAACCTTCGATCTCCTTCCTGTGAAACCGATTCCCTTGGGTTTCACTTACGCTTCTAAGAGAGTTATCTCTTCTGAGCTTTCGGACTTAGAATAAGTACGACTCTTACACACTCTCGGTGTTATCCCTTCTGAGCTTGGTCTCCTCGAAGACTTCGATATCCCACGCACACCTTATGTTCTCGGGATTTCATCAACTCAGATCGAAGTAATTTACTGAAAAGAAATTCTTCCCGCCTACTTGGTGTTCTCCTGCTCCATGCACACCTTGCATAGATTCTCCTAACAGAGTGTTCAATAACTCTAGTTCTTCCCCAAACTCCACACAGAGTTCCTTCTGTGAACACTTGCATCGGCTCAATGCCCACCTGACAGAGCTCTACAGAGTTCTCAGTAAGTCTGGTTCTCTCTAAACTCGATAAAGATTTATTCCTATGCACTCCTTGCACTTGCTCAATGCCCTCTTGATAGATCTTTACAGAGCCTTTAGTATTTTTGTCTTCTCTCCTCTGTGCCTTCCTCTGCATAGTATTCCCTCTAAGGTATTCAGAAACCTTGAGGTTCCTCCCTTGAGCTTGTGATCACTCTGGTGTGCCCTCCTGGCATGTTCTTTTCTGATTCCGTAGAATTTAGATGTGCACACCTTACACTGGCTACATAACCTGAATTGTTCTATTGTGCACTCCTTGCACTGCCTAAAGAACTAGACTGAAATTGACTAACTCACAAACAGATGGTAAAATCTATCTATCACCTGTACCTGCAACATGCAAATGACATTCAAATGCATAAACACACATAGACAATTCATAGGCAGGGTAAACTTCTTTGTATTAATTTCATAATGTCTATACAAATGTGTTTACAAAAACTGGACTACTACTGAGTCTCAGTTCTCTCCCCTGAGACCTCTCTACTCTGGTGTCTCCTTCTCTCCCCTCGTTCCTGTGTCTCCCTTCTACAAAATGAGGGCTCCATGAGCTTATCCTCTTCATCATCTTAGTGCCATCGTTGTCTCAGCTAGAATTGTACTCCTACAACTACATTACACAAATGGATGCCCAGTCCTGACTATGTCCTGGGCTTGCTGCAGTCTACTATTTAAGGCAACCTCAACCACTAATTGTACAGAGGCATGGTCGGCTCTTACAGCCTTATAACATGAATGATCTATATCGGATCATAACCCAAAATTTTAAAAAAAGGAGGGTCGACGCCTCTCCCTTTCTTTATTGTTTGTTGGTGCATGTGATGAGGTGGAGCGATGCTCCTGCATCAAATATTCTAGTCTATGTGGAAAACAAGAGTGTTATTTAAGTTTTGAATGCTAGGATGGATGGAACTTAATCATAGTTTTACCGTCAAATCTAGGTTAACAATAGAGTTGGACTGCCAAATCTAGGTTAACAATAGAGTTTGACTGCCAAAGCTAGGTTAACAATAGAGGATGGCGATCTTGGATTTCTTGTGGGCAGGTAAAAAAGAACCCTTTCCCTCCAAAGTTTCCATTGTTTGAGTATACTCCTTACAACATCTTAAGCATTTCAGGTTAAAGAGATTCATATTTTGAGATATGGAAACGAGGTTTTAGAACTCTAAGGGCATCATCCTCTCGGGCTGAAAGACTAGAGACATTATTGAATATACTGAGTACATGAAGTTTTCCAATGCCCATTTTACATATTAAATTAATGAATCCTCTGGGTGGGAGGTAATTGTTTTCTTATATTGCAAATAATTTTGCAAAAATTGTTTCTTGCATGCACACTGGCAGACACAGGTGGGTAAAATAAGAGAGAAATAATTAGAAGTAGTGCTAAAGTAGGATGTCGGATTCTTTGACATGGATGCTAATGATAGGGGATATAGTATTCAATATTTCCACATATAGTATTCTCATTCAAGGTGCAATCAGTGAAAAGGTACTCACCCATATGACCATATGTAAGTAAGTTTAATGGCATTTTCTTCTAGTACTTACGTTTGAAACAATTGAATAAAATCAATCAATGTGTATGTATTTTATGATATCCATATCTTGATATGAATGTGTTTTCTCTTAAGACTATATATCTACCAGTTGATATTAGGAAGTGAAATTTAGGATGACATGCAATATTACACTTGTCAACCAATATAGTCAAAAATGCAAAATCTAGGTTGAGATGCAAAATTGCCTAATGAACCAATATATAGATTTATTTATTGCTCCATAGGATAACTTGGATTGTAAACAAGAATCTAGTAGGTCATATGATGTCCTCTTCATCTCGTTAATATAATTTTGTCTTATTTTTTACATTTGAAAATCTGTTTATTTATTGTGGAAATAGGTAGGAAAGTTTTTCACTACCTATCAACATTATTGGTGGGTTTGGTGGTTGGATTTGTTTTGACATGGAGATTATCTATTATAAGAGTTGTCGTTGTCCCGAGAATTGCATTTGTTGGAGGTTTATATGCTCGCACAATCATAGGATTAACATCTAAGAGCCAAGAAGCTTATTCAAATGAAAGAAACATTGCATAATAAGTATCTTGTTAAGATTTTCCATTCATCTATGAAACATATTTGTGCATATGCATTATAATAATTTAATGAATTTGTGCCAGTAAACAAGGAACTTCCCTAGTCCTATTCTGAATATCTCCAATGTGTAACATGCCATTTCTCAAATTAGAATGGTCTATTTCGTAGTAAAAAATAGAGCATTGAATTCCTACTTAGAAGCTCTACAAACCACATCAAAGCTGGGATACAAAGGAGGAATTGTTGAAGGATTGGGCGGTGGATGGAATATCATTTATGTCTTTGTCATTGATGTTTTGGTATGGAGTATTCATTAGAAATGGGAAAATAGATGGATGAAAAGCATTCACTGCTATTTTCTCTACTATAGTTAGTGGAATGTATGCTAATTCCCATCCTCTGCAGGAATTCTCTGCTCAAAACCTATCCAAGGTACATGAACTCCAAACTAACTTTTAGAAGGTAATTTCTTTTTTTTTTCATTGCATTGGTATTCTGTCTTTTATTTTGTTTCATTTGGGTGTCTCAATTTAGAAACACTTAATCCAAACTTAAATATACGAAAGGTAACTGATTGATTTATGTAGATTATGACATTGTTTATTACCCAAAATTCAATTATGTTGTATATTCTTGTTTTTCTTTCTTTGTAAAATTAAGTGCATATTCATTTTCCATGTATTGGTCTCTACTTCCCTCAATTTTGAGATTTTAATGTGTTAAATTTCAACATGATAAGTTATTCTGAAATTGCAAGCAAACAAAAAATATATATTGATTTAATGTGCATTTTAGAGTATTGGTTTGTCAAAACGTGAAATGATCTTGCCGAATTGAATTATGTAGTGGATTGTTCTCTTCCTTCGATAAATCATTTATGGGAAACTTTCTTAAAATTATATATATATATATATATATATATATATATAT
>ML781262.1:269904-287842 GCA_009831015.1 Picea engelmannii
ATTTATTTATCTTTTTCATATATTTAATGAGATTGAAAAAGAATAAAAGAATGCTATGTTACAAAGGAGGAACGAATGTCATGAGAAAGAAAGCTAGTTCCAAGCGCATGCAACATATTGATGCTCAGTGCAAGGAGACATGTGCACGATAAGGAAACTCGAGAAAATTCCTCCATGGGTCAAGGTGTCATATCACAAAGGAAAAAATGCAACAAGGCTTGCACCTAAGGAATGCTATAAAGGTTTAATAACAATGGAATGTAGCCGACATTAGGCCAAAGGTGCAAGAATGATACATGCGATGTGATTATGGTAGGACACAATGAAACTCCTTCAATGTAAAGTTTTACAAGCCCAGAGAAGGTAAGCTCAATGGTTTTTCACGTTTATAGAGTCTGAAAAACACTAAAATACGTCTCCAAAGTGTTATTTTTTGTACATTTAGACCCCCAAGCCTGAAAAAGGAGAAACAAATACTTGGGAATACTCTCTCGACGAGACGAATCTCCTGAGGTGCTCCTTTTTCGTAAGTTGAGTCTCTGAGGTCCGAGAAAGGTTTAACCTTATACCAAGGAGAAACCATAGTTCCTTTTTATTAGATTTAGTTCCCCAAGCCCGAAAAAGGGTTAAACTAATACCTGCGAAAATGCGCCCGACGGGATGTATCCCTTGAGGTATTCATTTTTCCTAAATAATATCTTGGCCGGAAAAGGGGTTAAACTTATGCCAAATAGATGTTCTTTCTGGACCTATTAATGAGTGTGAAAGAAACAAGGTCACTCGATGATATTTTCCTATTTAGGGAGTCTGAAAAGGGCTTAAAGAAGAATCCAAGGGGTGTTCTTTTTTGTAAATAATCTCCAAGGCCCAAAAAAGAGATAAAATAAAACCAAGGAGAATGGCCCTTTTTCATAATTTTAGTCCCTCAGGCCTAAAAAAGGGGTAAAATTATACCTGAGAAAACTCTCCTAGCGAACCATAGCTCCTAGGGAATACCTTTTTTATCAATTATCCATACAGACCGAAAAAGGGAAAATCTATCGCCGAATAGATGTGCCTTCAAATTTCAATTTGACGAGCATGAAGGGAAGCAAGATCGCTTAACAATATTTTCAATTTTAGGGAGTCTGACAATAGATTAAAGGGGACTACAATGGGGATCCTTTTCATATTTAATCAAAGTGAGGATGAAAAGGATAAATAATCTCTTGTTATATGTCACTTTCATAGTTTAAGTGATCTTGAAAGAATACAAACCATGCTCTAGGGGAGTCCCATGGGTATAGGCGAGAAAAATAATGAAGAAGAAGGATGAGGCTTCAATACAAAGTCATGGCAGGAATAAAAGGACTCTCGTGCCTATGAAGTACTTCATCATGGGCACCAAATGGAAAACAAGGCTCTAACTAGGATTCCCATGGAAGGAAGGCTCTATCACATCAACTACGACACACTTATCAGCAAGGAAGGTTAGTGTCGCAATTCAGTGGGGTCGATCCTAAGGAAAAATGAACCAAGAAATGGATAATGCAAAAGTGCAAGTAGGGAAAAACCTAACCTATATGCCAGTTTCGAGGCCAATACTTTTTTGAACAGATCGTTATGATGAAAAAATGTCAAAGAAAAATGTCTCCAAGATCCTTCATATAAGGCCAATAACACTCATCCAAAAGTTAATAAATCCAATATCGATAAAAGCTTCAAAAAATAAGAGGTGCTACTGAATACAAAACTTGAAAACAACAAACATGGACTATACAATATGGTACAAAGAACCACACAGCCTTATGTATCATGTGTGGTAGTAGTTCAGGTAGAGCCTGCTGCTAGGCTCTGACCAAGAGTCTCTTCGATAGTCAACCTGGAAATTCTCCCAAAAGGGGAAAAAACACAAACCACGATGTAAGTCTTCCCACGATATACAATCTATAGTCATGGCTTCAAGGATAGCCTCATCCAAATAAAATTTAATATCTGATAAATCACACGAACGAGGAGGGTCAACAGTCCCAAAGGGTGAAGCAAACTAACCATATTCCATATGACAATGGAGGTTCTGGCCAGGACTAGCAGAATCTATCAGCAAAGAATCACAAGCAAAAGGGATTGATCATCTATAAGCAGCGAGATCAAAGCCAAAAGGAAAATCAATATCACTCAGACCAAGAGGGGGAAGAAAGGGATCCCATGCCCCCATTGGATAACAAGGCTGATCAATTGTTGAAACCATGTCTCAAGAAGGAAAACATGATTACAAAGGTTCTTGCTCAGAATAAATTGAACATCGAGGATAAGACGCCACATAATTTATCCGTGGCAGGGTAGAATCTACAGGAACACTGGGAACATATAAAGGGGCAACCTCAACTAATGATGAATTAGGATGGTGATTATCATATGCCAATTGGTTGATAGTGACAATGTTTCCATTGTGAGGGAAATGAAACACCCGGAAGAGCGTAGATACCACAACATTCATAGCATATACATAATCACGCCTGAGAAGCATATTAAAATCTAATGGGCCTTGCACCACTATAACATCGATAAGGAAAATATTCCCACCTAACGAGATAGGAAACTGAGGAAGAATCCCCAAATATTCACTAGGATGTTGGTCAAAATCCAACAACTCATGTGAAGCAGACATAAGCTCAGGATAACCCAAATCTTTCCAAGATGAGGAGGATAAAATACTTGTGGAGGCTCCTTCATCCACAATACATCGATAAATGTTTTTTGAATTAACTTCAAGCCTTATTTGAAAGGGTGCAGAAGAAGGAAGGAAAGGTTTAACAAGGGCATTCCAATCAAAGGAAAATATTCTAGGACTTGGAGGGGTTGTGCTCAAAGTGAGTGGAATGTCCCCTTGTTCTGAAGGTACTGAACTAGAAATGCTAAAAACATAGTTGGTAGACACATCACTCCCCATTAGAAGAATAGGATCAGTCTAACATTGCACCGGCTTGACCAATTTCTCGACCAATAGCTGAATAGATTGCGAGGCAACATGGTATGAAGGCACATCACCCCCCAAAAGAAGAGTGGGATAGATCGAATATTGCATCGGCATGACCACTTTGTCAAAAACCGACCGAATAGACTGTGAGACAACATGGTTTGAAGGTGCATCACCTCCCAAAAGAGGAGTGGGATCGATCGAAGATTGCATCGGCACAACCACTTTGTCAACCATTGACTGAATATACTGCAAGAAAACATGGTCTAAAGGTGCATCGCCTCCAAAACGAGGAGTGGGATTGGCTAAAGATTTCATTGGCACGACCACTTTGTCAACCACTAGTTGAATAGACTGTGGGGAAACCATGGAAGACTCATAATCAGAAGAGATGACAAAAAGGGACCACAATATTTGTATCTCTAGAATGTCGGGTAAGAGATGAGTAAGGTGATCTTCCTTGCAAAGCTTGCAAGGGAACTTAGGCTTACGTCCTATCCGTCTAGGTTGCTCAACGGAATCAATGCCCCCAACATGAATAACAGTGGTGGGTCTCTTTCCCCCAACATGAATAGCACAGGTTGTTGACATATCACTCATATGACCAAACCAATACTTCCACATGCAACCAATGAATGTCCAAAGTGGCCATCAAAGGGACGCCAACGTTTCTAAAGAAAGGAAAAGAACAAGAATCCCCTTGCGAAGGGGTTCCTTGATTGGTATTGTCGGGAACTTTGGCCATGAAGATATTATGCACAGGTTCCTCCCTTGTAGGATCGTTCAAGTCCATAAAATTCTCACACACCGACTGTGGCGAACTAGTGGTATAAAAACCCATGCCTAGGAGGCGGCTCAACAATTTCAAGAGAAAGACCAAGGGTTGTTCCTGACCAGTAGAGTAGTTGGTCAAGCACCTTGAATCAATGATCCAAAAGTGTTGACACTGAAACAACCTAAGGCCAACTACACAAAGCAACACTCTAATAAAAATCGCTAAGAGAAACAACACAAGCAAAAAACTTTCCAAATATTTAGCCCAGGTGGATGAGATCCTAAGTCCAAAGTAATGACTAGATAACTTCTTATGGAAAACTAGGGAGCACAGAGAACACGTATAAGAAGAAAAGCCTAAAAAGATACAAGCCAACCAAACTACCCTTCTGAAATATTTAGACCTAGGGAGATGAAGTCCTAATCATCCAAATCATTCACAAAGAAAAACGACTAGCCAGGAGAAGCAGTTACCCAGACCTCCGACCGACAGTCCCTTCGGGTTTTTCCCAGAGAGTATAGAGTTTGCCTCAGGTACCGCGATACACCCTTCGCAGTCACCTGTGTATCAACCTATATAATGGAAACTAGGACACCAACTTGTAATCAACAACCAATGGGGTACAATCGATAGTCGGGTGAATGTATGGGCAGGGTAACTAGGCTTGAAGCTCCTCGTAAGGCCTGAATCACTCTTATATTACCTTAGATTGCAATAGGGCCAGAATCACTCTTAGATTACCTTGGACGGATCCAAGTGTCTCAAAGGTATGACACAAGTTGGGCCAGTAACGCTATAGGATTCACCCTTAATACCCACTCTCCCAAACTCTTTGTTAGGATCGAGAGGGGATATCTATGTCACCATCCTCCACACAACCTTCTGTTTGACTCCTGTGATAGAGGAGGTTCCGAGATTGAGTAATTACAAGGTGTATTTTTCACACACTAGCACAGACACCTAAGTTAAGTTTTGGTTGGCCTTGGAGAGTTTATCTCTCCACACATAATCCAAGGCCCTAGCCTAAGATATTGGTGAACCCTAGAAAATGTGTTACTAACATATTTTAGATTAGCGCATTCATTTTAGGGGATTTTCTTACTCAAGGAACAGAAGTGCAACTGATGTTGTTTGAGATTCTTGTAAAAAACAAACTATTTAGAACACTAGAAAATAATATTTTACACTAATTCTACAAATGAAAAAGAGTTTCAAGTAAAATGCATGAACAATCCTTCAAAAACTTGAAATGCAAACTTTTCTCTTTTCGATGCAAAAATGCAAAATGCAACTTTGTCCTCTATATGAGAAAAGTAAAGGAAGAAAACAAATAAGTATTCTTTTCCTTTTAAATTATTTTCAAGATGAGAAGAAAACAAAACCCTATACTAAGATCTTTTTCTTTTTCAAATATAAAATGTAAACAATGCAATGTAGCATGAAAATGCAGCTAAGAAGTTTTTTTTTTTTTTTTTTTTTGAAAATGAAAGCAAGGGAAGGAAAGAAAAACCTTAAACTTAACTACAACTTTTTGATTTTTTATATGCTTGTGAAATGAAAACAACAAAACAATTATTTCTTTTCTTTTCAAAGCATACCAAGAGAGAAGGAGAACAACCAAGTGACTGAATTAGGTCCTAAACCACTTCCAGAAAGTAGGGATTCACCATAATCCAAAGGAGAACCTAAAGCTTAAAAACACATCTTCAAACTTGATAAAAGACAGAAAGAGTCAAAGAAAACTATACAACAGGATTTATTTACAATTTCATAAATAATCTGAAACTTTAATCTTGTCCAAGAATAGTTGACAAAGGTCTCTAGTACTCAGGAGGACTTGAGAGACCAAAGGTTTCCTGGAAGCAATGAAAATATTTTGAAAAAACTCTTCAAAAGAACGGATATGTGTGATGTGCACATGAAGACTGTGGATGTACGTGGGCTGGGATAAATCAGAGTTCATATGTATGTGTTCTGCATATAGCACATGGCGTGTATACTACTAAACCAACACAGAAAAGAGATAAATTTTAGATTGATCATCTAGATCAGGAAAACTGGAAACACATGGAAGCTGACGAGAGACTCTTACAAACTCAAAAAGCACATAAAAGAATAGGAATTCAAAACAAAAACAATCTCCTAACAAGACACTAGAGAGACTGCCCAATGGATTCGCCAATTATGCTATGGAAAACTAGGGAGCACAGAAAATAATAGGAATTCAAACCAAAAAGAGTCTCCTAATGAGACACTAGAGAGACTCCCCAGTGGAGTCGCCAATTCTTCTATGGGGGAAAATCCCTCTAATCCGGGTCTAGCAACTAGGCAGAGCCTTGACACCTTAAAAGACATAAAATATTCTATTCTACCCAAATCCAACAAGACCTAATGATAATTAAGGGAAGAGAGAGAAGATCAAAATATATACCTTAAGTCCTTTCGTCTGTCGTAGATCCCTTCATGTCACTATATGTTCCAAGATTGCAGGCCTCCTCCCAAAGATGACATGAAACAGCCTTATAGAACAAACTATAACATCATATGCATAACTATCAATATCATCTAAAAGTCTATATATTTATGAAAACCATTAATAAATGAAAACATAAAGATGCATAGATCTGGGACAAGAAGATTTCTCTTTTATTAATAACAAGATTGGAAGTTACAACCTGAATCGTGTTGACGTTGATCCACAAACATCACCTGGGTTCCTCTACTTTTACTCCAAGTGCACTATTACCAATATGTTATACTCACAACCAACATGCCAATATAGGGAAAAGGGATGGATTGTATAAGCAGGATGATTGGTAGGGAATGTTGAGGATGAAACTCAGAGCAGGATCCAAAACGGCTTGGAATACAAGGGAGAAATTTTGGCAGAGTTCACTTGCTTCTTATTACATATATCCAATTGACCCCCCTAGGGCCCTTTTTATATGGAGAAATGATGGTTAATTGGTTTCCAGAAGGGATAGAAGAGGTAATATGGTTGTGCAACCCAAAATAGCCTGTAAACTCCACCAGAAAGCATGAAATGTATTATTTTTTTCGATTTTTTAGAGTACACACAAGCTTTCAGGTATGTAGCTAGTGTATGTATGTGAGCATTCAGGTATGTAGATAGTGTATGTACGTGCTCTTGATATGTATCATGGCACATACACCATACAAAAAAAAAAAAATTAAGAGGAACTCCAACAAAAATGGTTGGCAGATGTGTGAATGAGTAGGCCAACATAAAAAATGTAATAGTTGTGGCATTTTGAGCTATAATAGTTAGAAACCACTTCAAACATTATTATTCATTCACAATTAGCTACGTCCATATAAAAACATTCATCATTAATAATAAAGCATCACCATAATGAACACAAAGAACACTAGATATATGTGTAAGCTATCTATTATGTGTTGTATGAGACTACAATCCCCGGGGTTTATCAGCACCAACTAAAAAGAGCACCAACTCTCAATAGAAGACCCAAATTGCATATCTCAACACCAACTAAGAAGAGGAATCCAACCCTAAAGTAAAAGACCCAACTTGTAGACATAAAAAAAATGTCAACAAGTATGCGACCTATCTATACTGCAGCACGTGTATGTACGCGAACTGTCTATATTGCAACACACATATGTATGCGAACTTCCCTCTATCAACCTATGTACACCTTCAGAAAACTACGGTATCCATTCTTCTACAACTATGAAACTTTTTTGCCTTTGTCACATCCACCTGTAACCTGTCACTACATCCAACATGTCACTGAACCAACCTATTCCATTCAAACATCATCATACATATCCCTCAACCAAGTACAAGTTTCTCAAGGGTGTAAGCCATAAGAACCATATTAGAACTATACCATACATGAGAGTGCTTCTCACTCAAACAACCAACCAATATATACCATATACATATCTCACAACAACCATATCAAGAATTCTTCAAGAATTCACCATAACATAAGCATAAGTGATCATTAAAAAAAACCATGTAACCAATCCAGAAGATCTAAACCTATAGAATGTTGATCTGGGAGATTGCTTCATACTTCAGGGACCTGGAACCAACATCATCTCAAGTCTTCATGACTTTTTCACCTGTACACAACCTCCTCCAATGTATCCTGCATATACATGTGCCTTCCTCCACTGCAACCCACACATGTACGTGACCTGATCCACTGCAACCTGCATACACTTCAGAAACTAGGGTTTTTCCTAATCTCCGAAACGTTCGTCATCAACCCTCCTTTGTTACTTCAGATTTGCATAACTTTAGATGCATCAGTGAGTACCTGCAATCAATCTTTCAAAAGAAAATATATATTCAATATGCTCAAAGATCATCCCCATAAGAGATCTGTGCTCTCTTATTTATACTCTCTAGGAAGCTTCCTCTAGGGGTTATCTTTTAAACAAATTCCTTCTTTTAAGGCTAACCCACTTCTAACCACTTTTTCCACTTAAACCATGATTAACTCCTAGTTTCACCCACTTTGACTATTCAACTTCTTCTAGGAGCTTCTAGAATAATTTGACTTCTTTGACCTTATTGACTTCTTTGACCTTCTAGGGACTTCTAGATAACTCATGAAGTCTCTCCAACTTCACAAGACCATATCTCCCTAACCGTGAGGATCCACGTGGCATACCACATATCACCGGAAACAGAACGACATGTACTATCCATCTAGAA
Source organism: Picea engelmannii (assembly GCA_009831015.1). NCBI lineage: Eukaryota > Viridiplantae > Streptophyta > Pinopsida > Pinales > Pinaceae > Picea > Picea engelmannii. The sequence goes on from ML781262.1 coordinate 278,350, forward strand.
TGGTCTCACTTGCAAATTAACTGATCTTGATTACATTATTCCTCAATCAAAATTGGGTTCCTTAACCACACTGTTAGGATTACTAAACCACTTAGCCATTTTGACTTTACAAAGTGTCTTCCCGTGAGGGATTTCACCATAAGGGGACCACTTTGACAAATTTATCCAAGAGCATCTTCTCGTGAGGGATTTAACCATAAGGGGACCACTTTGACAAATTTATCCAAGAGCATCTTCCCGTGAGGGATTTAACCATAAGGGGACCACTTTGGAGTTCATCCATTTGGTTCTTCCTATCAACCATGACATGACATCAATGATACAACTTTATTTGATATAAACCTTAACATCAAATTTAACACATCACTATAACACCACATGACATCAACCCTTTGACATCAATGACAACATGATCCAGTAATCAACATCAATGATACAAACACATCAATATGAAAACATGATCCAATCACCATACATCAACCTTAACATCAGACATATGACATCAATGACAACATATCACTATGACACCACTTGACATCAACCCTTTGACATCAATGACAACATATTACAATAGAGGGTGACCTAAGGCACGCACGTTAGTCCAATTTTTTCCAATGCATTCCAATCCGAGTTTTGCTAATGCACACTAGTCCGATTTTTACCAATGCACACTAGTTTGATTTTTTCAAATGCTCACCAATTCAAGTTTTGTGATGCACACCAAAAATCAAGAAGATCATGCATGCACGTCAGAATCGAAGAAAGAATCTTTGATAAAATTCTCGAATGATTACTTCAGGCATCACAAGAGATCATGGAGCAGTAAGAGGATGAGATGTTAAGGTAGTCAATATTTCTGTGACTTTAGAGAGGCTAGGTGGAATGCAGGAAGGTGACAAAAGCATGTGGGACTGGCTGTCAGCAAAGTGAGTGGAGTAGAATTGAAAGTGACAGAGCGCCAGAACATAGAAGAATATAAAAGGGAGAAATGATGGTAGAAAGAGGGTGATGTTTCTTATTTAGTTGGACAATAATTGGTTGTTGTTGTTAATGTCTTTGAGCACACTCTGATCCCATGGATTTGTAATGTATATGGTTGTGTGTCTGGTTTTGTAACATCTGCGGAGTCTAAGAGAAAGCGCATGGCACTATGTAATGTAATGTTGGGAGACTGCATAAGAGCACATGGTGTTGTTGTTGTCAATTGATGTGTTGCTTAATGCATGTCTGTTACTATTTGAATGAAGATAATAAAAGCTACAGTTATTCATGTTCCAGGACATTGTGCTTATCATGTATTCAATGAATGTATGTGTGATTGTTACTTCTTGTTATTTTTTGACCTTGGTGCAATGGAATGGATGAATGCCAACTGTTAGCACTCAATTTTTCCAATATATTTTGACACGTTCCTATTGATATCTTTTCCTAAGAAATACTTTGGCTTCAACCTCTTGACCTGAAAATAAATGGTTAGAAATCCTTATTGAAGTCTGCCAAATCTTTATGATAGGTTTTTCATAAAAACACTTTTCTTATTATATATATATATATATATATACAATGTTTTTCTAAACTATTTTGTAGTTTATGAATTATGTTTATTATATATACTTATTTAATAAAAATAAATAAAAAAGGGTGTGTGCGCTTAAGTGTCTTACTTCTAAATTCCCCCAAACCTAAGCTATATCACATATGCCAATTCGGAGTCATGTTTACATGTCATACCATCCTACATGCTAGCTGCACATTCAACTCAAAGTCAAGCCATAAATTAAGACAACATTCCAGTTGTTCAGTGCTTGGTGAAATTGCAAATGCCTAATTTACAGGATGCATGCACAAGTTCCATGATGAGATATCAATGCAGTATTGCTTAAAGATTCAACAGGTGTTGAAAAACTAAACGTAGTCACGATGTATACAATGATGTTCCCAAAATTCTTTCCCATTCCACCATTTTCATGCATGGATGTGCAGAGTACATTGTGCTTCCAAATCTCCTCGGCACTGTGTTTTCACCTGTGCAATGCCAAATCTCCCGGGCATTGCGTTTTCTCTTGGGTGCTGTGAATTTCTTGGGCGATGTGTTTTCTCCTGGGCACTGTGTATTCCACAGTGCGCTACCTAATTTCTAGGAGGTGCTACCTAATTTCTGGCAGAGACAAAATTTGTGCAGAGATACACCAAAAGTGTTACCAAATGATGCTACCAACATGCACCTAGAATCAAAGAGTTCAGATTCATCAATCTGTTGGGTGGATTATGATGTGGAGAAGAGTGAGGATCATAGGTGGCAACTTGGTGTCAATATTCAACCGTTGGAGGACACTTGGAAATAGAAAGAGATGCGATCAAGGGAGATCTACATTGAGCCGCGAGGTTTTTGCAAGTTTGTTAACAACAGATCGAATGATCCAGAGGTCAAGGAAAAGTTGCAGGGTCTGGATGATGGATATTGATGCTCATTCACTATCTAAATATTGTGATGCGTTTGTAATGGTATTCGATCTGAGGAATTTATCATCATTCGAGGTTCTTCGAGATTGAGTTTCTAAAATCGACTTGTATAAAGTTTTATATCTTGCTATGCATTAGGGACAAAGAAGATCTCCTACTTAATTACTCTTATCATACAGGATACAGATATTGACAATCTTGACAACTTCAGTGATATATTAATTGTTTTCATTCTGATAAAACATTGAATACTGGAAATATTGTTCCATGAAAATTCGTTCACTGATTAGTATTGTTTTGTTAAGGAAGTGTTCATTGCTCTGTTTTGTAGACTGCATGTATTGGTTTTTTCTGTCTGGCACTAGAATTCATTATGAAGAAATATGCCCAAGATTGTATGCATCGGCTCTCGATAATAGGGTTAGCAAATGGTCATTTGTATATGGATCAAGTGTTCATACATTTTCTTCCTTTGATATGAATCAAGGTGCCCATGAATTGAGTAAGAGAATAGGAAGAGTATCTTGACCATGGACAGATATCCAAAAATACAATTGATAAGAAGGAAGAGAAAAAAAAGGCGAATACGAAAGATATTAGGCTCAAAGGGGATTCTATTTGTGGTTGAAGATATGCCCAGGTGGAAGAAGAACGATTCGAAGTGTCTTATCATCTATTGAATACTGTTAAGAAGGTGCTACGTTTTTTGGCACTACCTAAATTCGCTACCCAATATTTGAGAGAGAACAAAAGATTGCATAGTGGTGCTACCTACAGGTTCTTCCTTTTCTATTTATCTAGTTTTGAAATGCGCTACTCAGACTGCTACCTAAAGAAGATATCAATAGACACCAATGATTCAGGAGGACCAAGTTAACAACTTTTTGGATAACTGATGATTGAGAAGATTGTAGAAACAACAACTGGCATCATGAGGATGATCACATGTTACTGAAAGAAACATGGCAAACAAGGAGTTGCACAGCAAAGGGGAACCAAATTAGTTTGAAGTTTGGTTGGATTAGTCACCAACATTTTCCTGTTTTATAGCATAGGTTGTTAGCCAAGTTGTTAGATGAAATAAATCATTAGAGATTTTCAAGGGAAGGAGGCCAGCTCATACCTCCAACTGTTGCCTCCCTTTTGTTATAAATAGATAGATCAATTGCTTTAGTAAGGGGGATGGTTGAGATAAGGCTCCCGAATTGTTTTTGTACTTTGATAGAATTAATATGAAGATTTCCTATCTTATCATTTTTTGTGTTAAGAATTCATTTGCAGAAGAGAGTGATGTTTAACTATGTTTTTCTTTCTTTTAACTCTTAAACTTTATTCTTCTTCAACAACAAGCATGAGAGGGTTTCTTAGGAGGATCCTTTGAGATATTCTACCTTGTGTGTTGCTAAATCTCTTCTGAAAAGGATATTCAGATTATGATTCTTCTTATACTATATAAATAGTATGCTTGAAAAGGATTTTCATGTCTCTCTGTTTGTAGTTCTATATTTTCTCATAAAGTCTTCCACCTAAAAGCCTTGAAAGGATAAACATTTCTTTTGGATGATCTGTTTTGATGCATATGGAATATGATTTGCAAGGATAGATTCATATTATTTGTTAAGTCAAGAAGATATATTCTACCCTACCTCTCTCATACTTTCAAAATCAACTTTCTTTTTGTAAACTTTTAATGTTACCAAGCTCACCTAATTACAGTCTAGGGTGACTTTTGGAGTGATAACATGAATGGCGTCGTTGTCGCGGACAGATTTGAGTAGATTGAAAATCTCCCTTGGAAGAATGACACTGCATAGCTCCAACTTTAGATGGTGACTGAAGTTGGAGACCTTCAAGACTGCACATTCACCATGGCGACTCCATTGTTCAGAATTTGTTGGTGACTCCACTAGAATGAGACCAATTAAATGGCTATGAAGGCTATTGTACAGGAGGTTTTCCCCACTCAATTTCTCATCTATAGAGGATTATCCACATCCAGTGCCTCTTATTGATGAATGGCAAGATCTGATGCCTAGATTTTATGAAGGTAAGGATGACAGTCTTGTTGAGCATGTTCATGAATTTCATAATTTGATGCAGCAGCTTGACATCCATCATGAAGATATATTGATGAAAATGTTCATGTATTTATTGGATGGGGATGCACGTAAATGATATTTTTCGTTACCCCCTTCCATCATTTCATCCTTGCAGGATTCCCACAGAATATTCAATGAACACTGCAAAAAGTTTTATCCCTCTGAAAGTATGTGTCATAACTATTGTGAGGGATATGAAGAATGTGCTCAAGTTTTGTTAGATTGCTTTGTTGAATATAAAGATGAAAACTATTTTATTCACTGTCCAAATGAAGATATGAATGAACCTCTTTCTCTTTCTTATTCCCGAGAAGAAAGTCTTACAGATATCAGTCATGATTGTACTAATTATTGCATAGATTCAGTTGCATTATATCATGTACCTTATACATCTGATGTCTCTTATTCGAAAGAAGAACCAATTGTAGAAGAGGATCTTTCTCTTTTCCTGCAAGAGGTCTCCCATGATATATTTTCACCTGATATTGAAGAGAGAGATCGGGGGATTGTTCATTTTCTGTGCAAGAGCAAGGAGCCTTGGGCTCACCTATCTTTGATGAATACTCTGATGAAGAAGAGTAGATCCATTTTGCTGATTTGAGGAGCAACCAACCGAGTTATGATAGTTATGAATCTGATTATGATAAAGAATGGTATTGTGAAGAAATCAACTATCAGGAAATCGTTGAAGACATTCAATAGTCATCTCTACAAATCAGTGAGCCTGCATGCACTATATTTGAACCTGGATCTGCAGACAACAACAAACAATCTATCATCAACAGTGAAATCAGTTTGCAGCTATGTTCAAATTTGCAGGCAGCTGTAGGTGGCAGCCATGATCAGCATGAGGATATGCAAAAATATTCTGATGTTCATCTAAAACAGCAGGAAGAGGTATTCCTTTCCAGTTTTATTGATCCATTTTCTGATTATCTTGGATCTTTGAGCAGCTTAGATGTCAAAACACATTTTCCAAATGAAGGTTGGATGTTCTATTCTTTCAAATTGCATATCAGTAATCTATGGGTTCCTGCATTCATCATTGTCATATCAAGGATTTCACCAGCTAATCAGATGCTTGTATGGTTTGATTGGAAGCACGATCTTACTTGATCAATAAGAAACACACTTGATTAGAGTAGGAATAGGAAGAAATAAGCTCATTTTTTAGCATTTCCTTTCTTTTAGTTTGTAGCAGATGCAGTAGTTAGTTTGCTTGAATAAGTGGCAGGTTTTGAAAGTTTACATAGATCAGTTGCATAGGGAAGATGACTCCATAGCTCAATGGCAAAGGCGATTGGAATTACTAGGTTCTTGGAAACCCCACAAGGAGGTCTCCATCCCAGTTGGAGCCAATGTTAGCACTTAATTTTTCCAATATATTTTGACATGTTCGTATTGATATCTTTGCCTAAGAAATACTTTGGCTTCATCCTCTTGACCTGAAAATAGATGGTTAGAAATCCTTATTGAAGTATGCCAAATCTTTATGATAGGTTTGTCACAAAAACACTTTTCTTATTAAATATATATATATATATATATATACAATGTTTTTCTAAACTATTTTGTAGTTTATGAATTATGTTTATTATATATATTTATTTAATAAAACAAAATAAAAAAGGGTGTGTGCACTTAAGTGTCTTACTTCTAAATTCCCCCAAACCTAAGATATATCACATATGCCAATTCCGAGTCATGTTTACATGTCATACCATCCTACATGATAGTTGTGCATTCAACTCAAAGTCAAGCCATAAATTAAGCCAACATTCTAGTTGTTCGGTGCTCAGTGAAATTGTAAATGCCTAATTTGCAGGATGCATGCACAGGTGCCATGATGAGATATCAATGCATTATTTTTAAAAGATTCAACAGGTGTTGAAAAACTAAATGTATCCACGATGTATACAATGATGTTCCCAAAATTCTCACCCATTCCACCGTTTTCATGCATGGATGTGCAAAGTGCAGTGCACTGCCAAATCTCCTGGGCGCTACGTTTTCTCCTGTGCGTTGCCAAATCTCTTGCGCGTTGCATTTTCTCCTGGGTGCTATGAATTTCCTAGGCATTGTGCTTTCTCCTAGCCAATATGTATTCCACAGTGCACTACCTAATTTATGGGAGGTGCTACCTAATTTCTGGCAGAGATGAAATTTGCGCAGAGATACACCAAAAGTGCTATCGAATGATGCTACCAACATGCACCTAGAATCAAAGAGTTCAGATTCATCAATATGTTGGGTGGATTATGATGTGGAAAAGAGTGAGGATCATAGGTGGCAATGTGTTTTCAATATTCAACCACTGGAGAACACTTGGAAATAGAAAGAGATGCGATCAAGGGAGATATGCATTGAGTTGCGGGGTTTTTGCAAGTTTGTTAACAATAGATCGAATGATCCAGAGGTCAAGGAAAAGTTGTAGGGTCTGGATGATGGAGCTTGATGCTCATTCACTATCTAAATATTGTGATTTGTTTGTAATGGTATTCGATCTGAGGAATTTATCATCATTCAAGGTTCTTCAAGATTGAGTTTCTAAAATCAACTTGTATAAAGTTTTAGATCTTGCTATGCATTGGGGACAAAGAAGATATCCTACTTAATCACTCCGAACATACAGGATATAGATATTGATAATCTTGACATCTTCAGTGATATATTAATTGTTTTCATTATGATAAAACATCGAATACTGGAAAGATTGTTCCATGAGAAGTCGTTCACTGATTAGTATTGTTTTGTTAAGGAAGTGTTCATTGCTCTGTTTTGCAGGCTGTATGCATTGGTTTTTTCTATCTAGAACTAGAATTCATTATGAAGAAAGAGCCCAAGACTCTATTCATCGGCTCTTGACAATAGGGTTAGCATCTGGTCATTTGTATATGGATCAAGTGTTCATACATTTTCTTCCTCTGATATGAATCAAGGTGGACATGAACTGAGTAAGAGAACAGGAAGAGTAGCCTGAGCATGGACAAATATCCAAAAATACAATTGATAAGGAAGCAGAGAAAACAAAGGCGAATACAAAAGATATTAGGCTCAAAGGGGATTCTATTTGTGGTTGAAGATATGCCCAGGTGGTAGAAGAAGAAGTGTTTTATCATGTATTGAAGACCGTTAAGAAGGTGTTGCGTTTTTTAGCGCTACCTAAATTCACTACCCAATATTTGGAAGAGAAAAAAATATTGGACATTGACGCTACCTACAGGGGATTCCTTTTCTATTTATCCATATTTGAAATGCACTACTCAGACTGCTACCTAAAGAAGCTACCAACAGACACCAAGGATTCAAGAGGACCAAGCTAACAACTTTTTGGATAACTGATGATTGAGAAGATTGTAGAAACAATAGCTGGCATCATGAGGACGATCACATGTTACTGAAAGACACATTGTAAACAATGAGCTGTGCAACAAAGGGGAACCAAATCAGTTTGAAGTTTGGTTGGATTAGTCACCAACATTTTCCTATTTTATAGCATAGGTTGTTAGCCAAGTTGTTAGATGAAATAAATCATTAGAGATTTTCAAGGGAAGGAGGCTAGCTCGTACCTCCAATTGTTTCCTCCCTTTTGTTATAAATAGATAGATCAATTGCTTTAGTAAGGGCGATGGTTGAGTTGAGGCTCTCGAACTGTTTTTGTACTTTGATAGAATTAATATGAAGATTGTCTATCTTATCATTTTCTATGTTAAGAATTCATTTGTAGAAGAGAGATGTTTAGTTGTGTTTTTCTTTGTTTTGACTCTTAAAATTTGTTCTTCTTCAACAACAAGCATGAGAGGGTTGCTTAGGAGGATCCTTTGAGATATTCTACCTTGTGTGTTGCTAAATCTCTTTTGAAAAGGATATTCATATTATGATTATTATTCTACTGTATAAATAGTATGCTTGAAAAGGATTTTCATGTCTCTCTATTTGCAGTTCTATATTTTCTCATAAAGTCTTCCACCTAAAAGCCTTGAAGGGCTAAACATTGCTTTTGGATGATATGTTTTTCTTCATATGGAATATGATTTGCAAGGATAGATTCATATGATTTGTTAAGTCAAGCAGATATATTCTACCCTACCTCTCTCATACTTTCAAAATCAACTTTATTTTCGTAAACTTGTAATGTTTCCAAGCTCACCTGATTACAGTCTAGGGTGACTTTTTGTTAAGCCCTAATGTTGGCTCATTACCCCTTAATTGGGGCATATTAGATTAGTAATGCTATTTTATTTATGTCGGCTTTAGGCCATTATTTGTAATTATACCTCCTAGTCTCCTATATATACCAAGGAGACATTTTCATTTTGAATCATCTTGTACTTGAACATTTTAAGTGGGGTAAAAGGAGGTTTCCCCCTTGAAGAGGCTTATCATATGAAATTATCTCAGTTTCAAGGCGTTGAGTACTTTTCCTGAGGTTTTTCCATGCTATATTGATGTTTGGTTCTTAACATATGGTATCAGAGCTCAAGGTCTTGGGGTTTCGCTGCTACATCTGAGACACCGCATAATTTTTGCTATAACTTTTTTTTATACAACGTTTTAGAAGGAACCTCTTGGAGGGTATTTAGTAGAGGGATCAAGGTACGATGGGTTCAAAATTCATCTCCTGAGGCCTTATACTTTCAGAGATACAGCCTGTACAAGATAGGGTTATGGAATCATCCTGAAATGAGTCATTGAGGCATTTTCGCTATAAAATATTTTATGTAATGTTTCAGACCCTACCCTCTAGATATCATTTACAGAAATTAGTATTGTATCTTTGGTAAAAAGTTCATCTTTTGGGTCATCTTAAATTTGTAGATACACCCTGTGTAAGATAGGGTATCTGACTAGCCCTATTGACTAGTCTCAAGAAGGTGTTCTAGGTAAAACAATCATAACTTCTTCCTAGAGTATCCAAATTGAGTGGGACT
>ML781262.1:299891-311175 GCA_009831015.1 Picea engelmannii
GATAAAGACTTTGTATATGGGGGTTCTCTAAAATAGTTATACTTATTTATAAAAAAACTACAAGTAAACCAAAATTATATTTAAAATACCTCTTTAGGGTTCTTGATTTATAGTTGAAATTTGAGCTAGGTAAAGAGTGTACAGTCAATGTACTGTACAACCACCTACACATTAAATTGGACAAATAAATTAGACAATAAAAACACCACATGGATCTTGGCATATATGCAATATCTACACATTAAATTTGACAAATAACTTGACATTAAAAAATAAATTAGACAATAAAAACATTACATGGAACTTGACATATATATCAATATCCACATATTCACGAGGATTGTGAAATTTTACTAGTATAAAGCCTACTTTTGAAAACACGTCAAAACCCTTACCTTTTAATTGTTCTTTTTCCAGATCCATTAGCCCATACAACTTGATAAGAGTTTGCCACGAGATGCATTTCCATCACCAAGACCTCCATGAATCATAAAAGACAAATTTTTTATATGAGTAAATAATTAATAAGCAAATAAGCATGCATTTAGTTAAGTGAAATACTCTAGAAAAAAATTAAGTTGTCGCATACCTTAATGAGCTTCTCTTTGTTTTGAGAATAGGTTATTCTCTACTAAACATGGCCAACCACATGAAGGTGGAAGCTCATATGGCCCCTCCCCCCCCTCACATCGCTCTCAATCCCCTATACCCAACAAATGATTTTCTTTATATAGAAAACATATAGACATTAATGCATAACTAGGATAGTCATCAAAACATATGAACATATAAACATCGATAAAGATCCAAATACAAGTCATGAATTTATACATCTATTTTTTCTTTGATTTATGTTTTTTTACATTCATAAAACTGACAATTGGGATATCATAATCATCCAAGGACATTGTATTTTGTGTGCCCTGTCCTTCTATTGTTTGTGTGTGCTTTGTTATCACCAATTTATGCAAGGGGGATGTTTCTCTCCAGTTTTGGGCCCTTGGTGCAAAATGTGAATAAATGGGGTTTAAAATCCCATCAAATGCATTTTATTCAAAGGCTGAATCTCTGAGCGCCGAGTATAGTATGCAGAGAAGTTCATTTCGAGCTAAAAATGAAAGAAGGCGGGCGACTTCAGTATTCAACGGTGAGGATCTATCATCGAGGCAGATCAACAGTCATCGGGTTTTTGGGACCATGAAAGTTTCCCGGGGGTTTAATGCAAAGAAGAGGTCAGAGACAAAGCACCCATATTCCATGAGTAAATCTGGGTCGTCCAACCAAGGGACATGTGGCGCATGATGAAGCACCTCGTGGTTTTGGCTACCGGGACTTTGAATGCTGGGGTCACTCCTCACTTGCAGTTGAAATCATTGAAGCGCAAAATGCGAAATCCCCTGAGGTTTCAGCCCACGGTCCTGGTGCCGGTCACATTAAGAAGGCCCCGGAAAGGAAATAGCACCTTTTTCTATCAAAGTCATATGGGTCGTCCATCTGAAGGATGCGTGGTGCACATCCACACTTTCTCAGTTTTAGTCACCGAGAGAATGGAGAAGCGACCCTCTTTGGCGAGAAATGACAACAAAGGGGTTAAAAACCCACTTATCCAAAGTTTTGTGATCAGGTGCATGCATTTTAAAAGGTGCATGGATCTAGGCAGTCGGGATTTACGTGCTCAGATCTACAGACGAGGTCCAATTCCGAACCCCTCCATCGTTCTGCCTTTAATTGGGGGGGGGGTTCCAGAATTGGCAGCGCATTTCTGGTGCCGTTGACAGGGACGAAGTTGAATATTTTCCCTGGGATAGAACGACAAGGCTTATTGGTTCTGAGGGTGCATCAGAACCTAGTACAATGAAGATTGCTACTGTGCACCTGGCGACTCCACTGTGATGAATCCAATGTTTCCACTTCACTGTTTCACCTGTGGCTACTTTAACACACCTGAAAGCTGACCCGGAGGAGATTTCTTGAGAAGGATTTTAGCAACTTCTTTCTCAGCTTGAGAATTTTCCTGGTTGGACACAACGTTAGGATCTGGATTTTGATGGTGAACAAAGACCAGTCACATTCGAAGTTGCACATCTTTCACCTGGCAACTCCATGCCTAAAGACTCCATTGGTGACTCCACTAGTTTGAAATGAAAGAAGCTTCGGCCCCGAGGTATGCCTTCTGTGAATTTTCAAAAATAGTTGTATCCCAAATGCACTTCATGATAGAGATGAATGGGAAGATATCCTCCCTGAATTTCAAGCAAAAAGTTGGGAGGTTTCAGCTGAGCATTTACTGGACTTTCATGAAGTTATTCATCAACTTAATATCATGCATGAAGATGTCCAGATTAATCTTTTCAGGTATTCTTTAGGGGGGGTTGCTCTCGATTGGTTTCAATCTCTTCCCACTACAAGGATCAATTCTTTGATAGGTTTTCATACAGCTTTCAATTCATTTTGTAAAGATTACTTTCCAGCTAAGTGTTTGTACAAAAACTATTGTGATGAGTTTTCTTTGCCTCATGAAGCCTTTGCTGGCCCTAAAGACCATGTTTTTTATGAAGCTTTTACTGTGGAATAAAGCATTTGCTATGAAAATCTAGAGGCATTGAATGATATTCATTATTTTAGCCCTAGCATGGAAGCATCTGACATCATTTCATATACATATGTTCTTTTAGATGTTCATAAAGATCAACGTGCCTCTTGTGAAAATTCTGATTTTATAGAGCAGATGTTGTCTACAGTAGATAACTCTCCTGGATATGGGGTTGAAGAAGATATTCCTAGAAGCCCTGCTTATGATGTCGAAGACCTTCCAATTTTTAAAGAAGAGATGGCTGTGGAAGAGGATTCTTCTCTTTTCTTTCAAGAGGTTTCCCATGATATATTTTTACCTAGGATTACAGAGAAAAAACATATGTATGAACAACCAGAAGTAGCAATTACCGCTGTCCCTGAAATGGATATTTTTAAAAGTTATATTCTTGATGGGATCACTATTCTGGAGGTTGATCATATATATGAAGGGAAACCCCTTTTTGATGAATATTCTAGTGATGATGAGCAACAAGCTTATCCTACATTTGATCACTCTGAAGACACTTACCAACATGACAACAAGTAGAGATTTCCCATGGTCCCTATCTATTATGATTATGACTCTAACCCTTGGGAGAGCCAAGAAGAGGAAGAACCAGAAAAGCAGCAACATAACGGGTAGTTTATCTCCTGTCTAGAGTCTATCAGTGAGCAACCATCGCTTGAGATCAGTCAGCATGTATCTACTGTTCACCCTCCTATGCCTACTAGAGACATCTAATAGTATGTGAACAACGGTGGAGCAGAGGAGGCTTCCTATCACCAATTTTATGGAGTTTTCCAATGGTCCTATGAGCCTGTGAAGGAATACATGGAGTTGTATTTCCTTCACAACTTGGAGCCACCCTATTTCGTCTCAACTTCAGCCTATGAGGAGAAGTTGAAAAGTATAGCCGTTCTACTATCACGGTTACACCATCTTCTGGCGATCATCGATATAATTAAGGGGCTTCCATTCAGGAAGTTACTTGATTGGATCTAGTGGAAATTTGTTTTCACCTAGCCCCATGTAAAGGATTTTATTAGTCTAGTACTGTACATAAATAAGCTCCTTGGAGCATGTGTATTTAGTTTTCTTTATTTCACTTATCAGCATGTATTTTTTAGAAGGGTGTCTTGAGCTCGACTCCATAGCCCAATAGAAGGCACTGGAACTGCAGAAGGAGTTCTTAGAGCATCACAGGGACGACTCTATCCCCCATGGAGCCTAATGTTATCACCAATTCTTGCAAGGGGGATGTTTCTCTCCAATTTCGGGCCCTTGGTGTAAAATGCGAAGAAATGGGGTTTGAAAGCCCATCAAATGCATTTTATTCAAAGGCCGCAGCTCTGAGCACTGAGCACAGTACGCAGAGAAGTTCATTTCAGGATAAAAATGCAAGAAGGCAGGTGGCTTCAGTATTCAACAGCGAGGATCTATCATCAAGGAAGATCAATGGTCATCGGGTTTTCGGGACCATGAAAATTTCCCGGGGGTTTAATGCAGAGAAGAGGCTGGAGACAAAATGCCCATATTCCATGAGAAAATCTAGGTCGTCCAACCAAGGGACACGTGGCACGCGATTAAGCATCGTCATTGTTTCGACTATTGGGACTTTGAAGGCCGGGGTCACTCCTCCCTTGCAGCTAAAATCACCGAAGCACGAAATGTGAAAGCCCTCATGGTTTGGGCCTGCGGTCCTAGTGTCGGTCACATTAAGTGGGCCTCAGAAAGGAAATAACACCTTTTGTCATCTAAGTCATCTAGGTCGTCCATCTAAAGGACGTGTGGTGCACATCCACACTTTCACAGTTTTAGTCACCGGGAGAATGGAGAAGCGACCCTCTTTGGAGATAAATGACAACAAAGGGGTTAAAAACCCACTTATCCAAAGTTTCAGGATCAGACGCATGTATTTTAAAATGTGCGTGGATCTAGGTGGCTAGGATTTGCGTGATCAGATCTATGGAAGAGGTCCAATTCAGGACCCGCCCCGCCATTCTGCCTTTAATGCAAGGGGGGGTCTGGAATTGGCAGTGCAAGTCTGAACAACTGGGATTGAGGCGCCTGGATCTGCGGCTGAGGTTTTATTTCTGACCCCCCTTGCCATTCTACCTTTAATAGGGGGGGGGGGGTCCAAAATGAGGCAATTTTGTGTGGGCCCCTTTTAACCTCTTACCACTTCCCACTCCACTTAACACCCTTGCCTCACAGTGATGTCTGTCCTCCACTGCACCTCTTTCACCCCTCTATCACTTCTCCCTCTCCCCTCATTCCTTCCCTTATCGCACACTTGTCCTCTGCTTTCCTCCGTGTCATGACCCTTTCTCTTTTTTCCCCCTTATAGTCTGATGCCTAGCCATCCTCCTCCAGGTCATCCCACACATCACCCCATGCCACTCCACCTGTGTCCTATCCACAACCCCGTGGACTTCTTGTCTGGTGCAATAGCCTCTGTCTCTCTGCCACCTGGTGTTTCCACCTCACCTCTCTCATGCCCCTGTCACATCTCCGCTCCCCTCCTATATTTCGCCACCGCACACCCGTCCTTCGCTCTGCTAGGTGCCATGTCCCCTTTCCCTTCGTTCCTCTTATCTCCCTCCATCTGGGTCCCCCCGACAGCAATCCAATGAAGCAACAACAATCAAAGAGAGACCACCGCGTCCTACAGGTGCAGATTTGATCGGGCCTTACATGATCCCGAGAAAGTAGTTATTAAGGTTGGTGGTGTCAGTTGAACATCACTTCCACCATGAATGGAAAGCCAAAAAAGGACAAGCCATGGGGAAATACTGTCAGTATAGTCTAACAAAGATCACGTTTGACATTAGACTACATGGGCAGTCTGACCAGTGACTGCGTGGGCAGTCTGACAGGCAAAGGCCCAACATAAAATATTGTGTCTGACAGAGATACTGCGTGCACAGTCTGACCAAAGTGACCCAGATTTCATGCCATGGATGCCCGAGAAAGTTCATGCTGTGAAGATTTGAGTATATGTAGGCATTTTTGCCATTTTTGTATCGATCGTTGGTAGAGATAAGCTCCTTGTTGTAAAGTTTTGATGAAGCACTAGTTTTCCCTAGTTATCTATCTATAAGTGAAACTTCTTGTTTAATGACAGTCAACTTCTTATTCCATTTGGTTTCAATCTAATGTTGAAAGAGTTCATGATTAACTAAGTTACATGAAGCATTGTGATAGTGTTATATAAATGTTTTTATGATTTCTTTTAATGTTCTTGTGATTTGAATACAAGAAGTTCTTGTGTTTAAATTCTTCCTCTTCGGTTTGTTGGAAGCTTGATGCTCATAACAGACCTTTGCACTTTCTCACAGAAGTCTTCCTCCTACTCACCCTTATTACAACTTACTATCCGAAGTTAAATTAAGACCTCACCTATTCATGCATAGCCTTAGTCCAGGATTCTGAGTTAAAACGATATTGTACTAAGTTTACTTCCAGTTGATCACCCTTTTTATAAACAAATCATGACACAAACTGATGGGTATCAGGCTTACTCCTACTACAATCCAGGAGTGACTTCTGGTGCTAACACGCTCATGTACCATACTTCTGGTACGTCGGTGAGAAGGGTTAGCTGGCATCTGCTCAGGGTCATGAAATGGAACAACGAAAATGATCATATCGATATGTTGAAATATAATTGAAATAACTAATTCATTGTTTTGATTAACATTACACTATTTCTCTTTACCTTTCTCTGTAGATGGGACAGTTGGTGCGTTAATTTCCTGTCCACTTGGTTTCTCTCGCATTTCACCCTCTTGAGCTACATGCTCTTTAATTTTGATAAGATAATATATAAGTATAAGTCAGGAAATAAATATCTACAATCACAGTAAATATTTCTAATTGTAAAGCATACATATCAGAATGGGTACTCTTCTCTACTCTATCACTGAACATGTGGATCCTTGTATGACGTTGTGTTTGTTGAATACTGCTTGATTCACTACTGCGGTAGCACTGCTGCTTGAAAACAAACATAAATACTTAGTTAAGGGTGATATAATAAAATATGAATAGACTTTACAAGCATGCTACTGCGGTTTCCTTATTCATTTGATTTACCTACATGGATGGGGAGATAGGAGTCTGGCCCAAGATTTTTCTATATTCAATCACACTTTTAAAACCATGCTTGTAACCAAGATTTAGGTCCTCCTTGGTGGCAGCAATGTTGAACATATTTAACTGCAATGCATAACACCATTAAAAATACCAATAACAAAAACATATATTTGTTCGCTACTGTTAAATAAATATTAACCATAGTTAATCATTTAAATATTACTATTCGGGCTTTTAGTTTTTCGTAGCCACCCTAGCCTAGTTTATGTTGGCCATGTTTTTCCACTCTGGCCTTTGTTGCTTTGGAGGTGTCTGATAGCCTACATATGGAATTTTTGAAAAAAAATAGATATCGGAATTGTTACTTAAAACAGGAAAGAAAAACATAAATGCTCATATTTCACTGATAATATGACGTGTGTTGTACCTTGGTTGACCAGCTCATGGTTGTCATCCTTGTTTTTTAAACAAGTTCTCCTTTGCATCCTCTATTAGCGCCTTCCACTCTTTCTCGGGAACCATGGGAGGGTGCTCGTGCTTAAGGTCTATTTGCAATTTATCCCTATACTGGGTCTTGGTGTATTTTAAATTCTTGTCGGGTAACTTTGTAATCACTTTCTTGTTGAAAGTGTTGTCGAACAAGTTTACCATGTGATCTATTAAATCATTTTTCTTTTTGCTATCTTGGCCATTCCACTGTGTGCGAATGGTGGGTCCAAACAGCTCCAATGCTTTGTCATGTAAGTTTATATTGAAAACATTGTTTCTTGCAAAAACATGTTATCCATTAATTTATAATAATCTCAACAAATTTCCATTTCAATTTCATGAAAAAAATTAATCAATTAATGGGACAATTACCTGCAATCTTCTGAATCTTGAGCGGAACACATGCATCATCCACCAGAAAGGTGACATCTAGTGATCTGATACTTTTAATTTATTCTGCTCCATGCATAATAGTATCATGTGCAACTACACTATGTTCCTCTCCAGAGTCATCATGTGGAGTCCCAGGCTCCAGCTCATCATGCTCCGACATGTCATGCCAGTCAAAATCACCCCGCTCATCAACAAATTTGAGGGGAACCTCGGGAGGCTCAAAAAGCCTCACTTGCACTTTTCTATGTCGACCTTTTTCTTGCATTGGACCATCACTGCTACCTATAGCAGTTGCATGATCGACAGGTTCCCCACGCACGGGGTTTAAAAATCCTACAAATGGAAAACTTTTCTTTATTGAATCATATACAAAATATAAAACTAAAAAATGGATATGAAATTGTCATAGCTAATAAAAATATGTGAAGATTCCACTTACCCCACAATTAGTTATGGTATTTTGTAGCTCTACAATTATTTCCCTATCCTCCTGTGTCAGGGGTCTTTTGCTAATCAAACCTAGATATTCTATGTTAGCCTTCTTCAAGGCCTTCGTTACAGTTGTCATTGGGTTTGTCGAATAAAATATTTCGTCCTCATCAATATCCTCTGTGGGAGCCTTCCCACGTTGACCATGCCACAATACATTGATGAATAAAATTAATGAGATGAACTTTAACAATTGAGAAATTTAGTTGTTGTAGTCATAAGTTGTTACTGAATTTAACATTTACCTGGTGAGGCACTATGGGTGCCTTTCCACGGTCACCTTGGACAGATGCAAAGGGTGATTTTCATACACGGTCACCCTGGATAGATGTTGACACAATAAATCAATCAACAAAAGTTATGAAATTCACCTCTAACATTAAAAAAATGAAATATTGCAATAATATCATAAAAACAATTACAAAATTTCATAAATTTAGTTGTTGTAGTCATAAGTTGTTACTGTATTTAACATTTACCTGGTGAGGCACTGCAAGGTGCCTTTCCACGGTCACCCTGGACAAATGTAGTGGGTGAAACTCGGACATGGTCACCCTGGACAGAAGTTGACACAATAAATCAATCAACAAAAGTTATGAAATTCACTTGTAACATTTAAAAAATGAAATATTAGAGTAATATAAAAAAAAATAATGAAATTTCAGAAATTTAGTTGTTGTAGTCATAAGTTGTTACTGTATTTAACATTTACCTACTGAGGCACAATGGGTTCCTTTCCACGGTCACCCTGGAGAGATGTAGAGGTGATTTTCGACCACAGCCACCCTGGACAGATGTTGACACAATAAATCAATCAATAAAAGTTATGAAATTCACCTGTAACATTAAGAAAATGAAATATTGCAGTAATAACAGAAAAAAAAAGTAATAAAATTTCTGAAATTTAGTTGTTGTAGTCATAAGTTTTTACTGTATTTAACATTTACCTGCTGAGGTGAAGTGGGTGCCTTTCCACGGTCACCCTGGATAGATGTTGAGACAATAAATTAATCAACAAGAGTTATGAAAGTAATTGTAAAAAATGTATGCAGTAAAAATTTGAAATATTGCAGTGATAAATTGTAACAATGATTGATCAAAGGTTGAGTTGAATGGTATGTAAAATATTTACCCCCATAGTCACACCGCCTACATCTATTCGATTTAAGTTGTAATCGGTCAACAACTCTTCACCGGGAACTATTGTTTTTGTTGCACATACAAATATACGATTTCCTTCGTGTGCCTCAAATATGCAATTTGGTTTCTTAGTTGTTGCCACTGGTCGTGTACTATTTATAAATCTCGCAATGTTTCCAGTAGCTTTTGGCCTTCCATCAATATACATAGTTGCACTTTTATTTTGATTGTTATCTAGTAGTTGTATATAATTTGCAGAAACTCCGTATCTTTGCATACTTTACGTATATTGGACCAACATCAACCAATGATTGTATTTGTATAATGGTTTGACATACTCCATCAATTCAGTTACATTGCCATAGCCGACCTTTATGCCATCCATGGAAAATAACCCCAATCCATGTAAGGTCGAAGGCGCAATGTGACACATCCTCCCATCGATGAAGAAATTTGTGTGCACTTCAGGTAGCTCCTTAGGTGCCCATCGTTGCACTAGATGTTTATACCTCAAGGGAAACTCAATGTCGCCTATGCTCTCAGCATCATAATTACACGACCCTCTGTTGCCAATAAAAAATTTCATGTGGATACGAAATCTTTTCCTTACCTTTTTGAACCCAGTTGATCTAGAACCGATAGATCTAGTACAACATGTCTCACTTTCAACCTCTCTTACTATATCTTGATCATCACTTGAGGAAGATAGATCCAATAGATACCTATTTGGTGGTACCTACACTCATTAAAACAAGAAGATAAGTTATTGTGCCAATATACGTTTTTGGTACCAACACAGTTGCATATAGTTTCATTTAGTTGCATAAAGTTTAAATTGCCACACCTATCTGTCATATAGTTGCATAAAGTTGAAATTGCCACACCTAGTTGCATATAGTTACAATATAGTTTCATATAGTTGCACAAGTTGCATAAGTTGCATATAGTTGCATAAGTTTCAATTTAGTTGCATAAGTTGCATAAGTTGCAATATAGTTGCATAAGTTGCAATATAGTACCAACACAGTTACATTTAGTTGCATAAAGTTGAAATTGCCACACCTATCCGTCATATAGTTGCATATAGTTGCATAGTTGCATAAGTTTCATATAGTTGCATATAGTTGCATAGTTGCATGAAGTTGCGTAAAGTTGAATAAAGTTGAGTAAACTTGCATAGGTTCCATAAAGTTGCTTAAGTTGCATAAGTTGCATGTTGCATAGTTGCATATAGTTTCATACGAAATTGTTGCAATATAGTTGCATATAGTTGTATTTTGTTGCATATAGTTGCATAAGTTGAAATATAGTTGAATATAGTTGCATAAGTTGCAATACAGTACCAACACAATTGCATATAGTTGCATTTAGTTGCATAAAGTTGAAATTGCCACACCTATCCATCATATAGTTGCATAGTTGCATAAGTAGCATAAGTTGCATTGTTGCATAAGTAGCATTGTTGCATAAAGTTGTGTAAAGCTGCATAAATTTGCGTAAAGTTGCATAAGTTCCATAAAGTTTCTTAAGTTGCACAAGTTTCATGTTGCATAGTTGCATATAGTTGCATAGTTGCATATAGTTGCATATTTGCATATAGTTGCATACGAAATTGTTGCAATATAGTTGCATATAGTTGCAATATAGTTGCATATAGTTGCATAAGTTGCATATGGTTCCATATAGTTGCATAAGTTGCAATATAGTTGCATAAGTTGCATATATTTGCATAAGTTGCAATATAGTTTCATTAGTTGCATGAGATGCAATATAGTTGCATTTGACCACTCACCAATATTTGAGAATATAGTTGCAATATAGTTGCAATATAGTTTCATTTGGAACCATTGGTATGTTTTCATAATAAGAATATGTATCAAGGTGTGTACCATGACTAGAGAGGAAAAAAAGGGCCTTAGCTCCTAAACACATTTTCTTTGGCTCATTGGCCATTAACAATGCCTCAAACCACCACATCTATCCTATTTAATAGACTATGGTTCTTGGGTGGGATATGGGTGTCATTCACAATTTTTTCACACCATGTATGGAACTTAGGTCTTGTCCATGGTCAGGGAAAGAACATAAGGTTTTTAGGTCCTA
>ML781262.1:321934-331939 GCA_009831015.1 Picea engelmannii
AGTTAGTGTGTATAGAAAATATAAAAATCTTGATAAGAAATATTACTAAAATTCATGACATACTGATTATTACAGAGAATACATTAAATATTGAATCCTCTTACCAAGGGACGATATTCATAACCCCCTTCGGCGTGCCCCTTATCCCTACAATGTCTTTGGGTTGTTGTTATTAAAAGTCTTCTTTTTTGCAAGCCTCTGCAATCATATCAAGGGCAATAACATTTTCCATCGCCCCTCGCCTCTAATGCCTCTCTTAACCGAGCAAGCTTCCTGTCATTTTCGTTCATTGTGACAAATCCTTGTCCTGACAAGTAATTGTCTTACCTACACCATACCAAACATTAAGTTGTCAATTTTTTATATTTTAGCTACTCCTTTTGATTATGATATGTTTATTTACAGTGACCTACACATTTATAATAAGGCCAACATATTTATAATAAGGTGATCATATGTGTAGAGGATCAACATCATGACGACATAGATAACATCTTTATAATAAGGTCATATGTGTACACATGTTTTCTTTATATAATAACGAAATATATACCTAACATAAGTTTAGGGTTAGTGTTTATGTATCTTATTAGTCCCTGCTAAAGCAGGGAATATAACAATGGATTGCAATTCAAAATCATTTTGACTTTTGTAAATTTACAAAAATATTAACAATGAGAATTTTATATATAAATAAAAATATTTTTTTTATTTTTAAATATTCAAAATTCTATTTTTAGATTGGTCAAAAACTCTGAAGTGACTAATTTCCCTTGGTTGAAGGTGACAATTAACCAAAAAACTAAAAAAATTAAATTATTTGTTTTTTAAAAAATCCACAAATAGCCACGTATTAATTAAAAGTACAAATAATGATTGATATTACCGACATTCTATGTGTAGTAAATGCAAGAATACACTTTGGATTTTGAGACTTTGTTTCATCTCCCAATGAGTTGATGAGGGCACTTTCTCCACCATCCAAATGTACACACCCAATCACGTCAACCACAACGTTTAGCCTTGGGATTTGGTTTGCATGCTTAAATAATGGAAATTCTCATACTTTGTTTTGCAAAATGTACAGACCTGATCACGTCAACCACAATATTTAGTTTTGGGTTTTGTTTTGCATGCTTAAATAATGGATGATCTCTCGTACATTAATAATTATGTGTAATATCAACAGGCTATCTTGTCACTAAAGCCAACCTACCCATTATTTATTACAATATGTTGATGATAGCAAAGAATTTATGCAGAAGAGGGAAATGTTATTAATATTTCTCCTAATATATATGCGGAAGAGGGAAATGTTGAGGATAACAAAGAATTTATGCGGAAGAGGGAAATGTTGAGGATAGCAAAGAATTTATGCAGAAGAGGGAAATGTTACAATATATTGCATCTATTACCCTTGTTGTTATAAACATGAGTTTCCTCCCTATCTTATATATACCATAACTTATGATTTATCAATATAACAATCAACTTCAATATTTTATTCATGGAGATTTCTTTCTTCATTTAATTGAATTAGTAAGTGCTAGCCAACCATTTTGTGTGCAAGTATCCCAACCATTATTGTCACTATTATATTATTTTCAATTTATGCAAGTGTGATCCCTTTTGGCTACTATGGATGTAACAAGTGGTATCAAAGCTTCAATCAAGCTTTGTTGGTTTTTTTTTGTTAGGTCTTAAAAATAAAAGAGAGAAGAAAATGACAATCAATTACTATCATCTCACCGATCAGGGTTGAGTTTCAAGAGCAATTCCATATCTTTATCAATGAAAAAAGAGAGAGATTATAGCTACAATTGAAGGGAAAAGGGTATGTGGATTCCATAAACCTAGAATATTATGGAATCCACATACCCTTTTCCATAGAATATACTAACTAGATCCAAAAACCAAAGACATGAAATATGGTACTACACATATTATAATATATTATCAAGGAAAAAACAAGCTAAATAAAATTTGGACATTTGAACAAAAATTTACAAGTTAAATGAGTAAATCAATAAAAAATAACATACTAACCTTGCAATTTCAAAATCCGAGCTATGTAGATCGAGAATTGGATTTGTTCAACCAGTGGGTGATGGAAAAAATAAACAGCTCAAACAAAAGCCAAGAACAGTGTCACAACTATAGCAATTGTGTCACAAATTCTCTTAAAGTCACGTATATATAGAGAAAATTCTCAACTAGCTGTTAACACCGACCAATGAGATAGGAAAAAAATTTGTCGCTATTGCCACGAAAGTTCGTCACTATAGAGACAAAAATCCCGACTATATTAAAATAATATTTTCATGGATATTGCAACAAATTTTCGTGGAAATATCGATGAAAATCCCGCCCTGTTTAAAAAAAAGATGAAACTAGTTGAAGCGTGGAACATTTCATGGAATAATCTGCCCATATGTAGTAGTGATGTATGGGTGATAACCTAAGGTGAAGCAAAGATGGGAATGGACTTTGAGTATGGTAAAAGATTGAGTCAAAAACCAAAGGGGAATATAAGAAAGGTAGTGTAATCCCTTTCTAAGTTTGATGTTGTCCAACAAAATTAGTTCTTGCATGACACGTAGAGGGCCATAAAGGGAGAAATGTCCCTGGAAGAGGCCTGAGCCCGTGAAGAATTGCAACACACCATGCAGAGGTCCTTGGAGGAAGCTCATGTGTGCAAGGAAATACAACATGCAATGCATAGGTCATTTAAAGAAGCTCGCAGATAAGAGGAGTTGCAATGTGTTGAACAAAGGGAAATAAAGGAACATGTATATGAAGGATTTAAGCACATGATGTGAGAAGAAGCACTACATGAATTGGGTCGTGAAGAAAAATCTGAGGATCAAGCAAGTAAATCCTTGCATTTCCAATTAAGATTGTTAAGTGATATTGGTGTTGCATGGAATTTAACACAAATGTTATCAAGTTGCATGGGGGGGAAAGGGACAGATAGAGAAATATCATCCCCCCTACCGAAAAGGGACGTATGCCAAGTCAGTAAGAAAAAAAACACTAGAAGAGAGTTCAAGATGACAATTGAACTTATAAGTTATGAGATGGATGGGGTCATGTTGGATCTAGGTTTTGACATCAACATCCTGCCAAAAAAGTCATGGGAATTGATGGGTAAGCCAATTTTGTTCTGGATGCCCATTCATCTTCGGTTGGAAAATCAGTATAGAATCTACCCTATAGGTCGATTGGAGAAATTCAAGGTGAACATATAGGGGGTGAAGACAAAGGATGATTTTGAAGTAAAAAAGATCATGGATGATTCTGATCCATACCTCGCCCTATTTGGAATTGATTGGGCCTTTGATTTTTTTTTGTTGAACCTGAAGAAAAGGAAAATGTCATTTGAGACAAACACCTTATGCATGATCACACCATTAGATCCGAATTGAGGGGATATATACAATGATAAGGTCGATGAGGATGCATGAATCTCTGTTATTGAAAATATTTACAAGATCACAAAGTTCAGGGAAGACTACATCAATCCAATAATGGATGGGGAACTGAACTGGAGGAGTGTGAATTTACATGATACCAATTCAAAGGATGCTATGGAAAGGTGATAGAACAAGCTCTAGGAATTATTTACAAGGAGGTGTGCTCTCATTACCACTAAAGTGAGTGAAGAGGAATTTGGGTCCTACTGGTTCGATGGGTTGGATTCGATGGATGCATTTATTTCCTGGATGTACCACATTCCCAAACACCGCTGGGTACACGCCCTGGATATAGTATTAATAGAAATACCCAAGTGATGGTCGGCTTCACAATAAGAAAATCTTCGAGAATTGTCCTCTTTGGAAGATTCACTAATAGAAAGGTTCAAGCCAAGGGTGGATATCCATTAGTACATATGTTCTTGCGAAAGGCGTTGGTTAGCCAAGCACTGACATGGGGCACAGAATCAATATCTGAAATCCCAACGTGTGCTGCTGAGAAATCACTATGTCCATCTGGTTCCTTGATTCCCTGGAGGAAAAATGGGGGAAGTGTGTGTGTGAAGGATGGAAATGACCAAGCAATATGTGGTAAATGAAAGAATGTCCACCCATTCAATCCCCTTCAACCCCATTGAGGAAACAAACAAGCTACACATGAGTGAGGAAGAAGTGGGTAGTTAGTAGATGCCACCAAATCCATTTGGATCAGGTTCAATTCCTCCATGGTGAAAAATGATAGGTTGGGCCCATGTGAAGAAGCATTGTGACCCACCAAGGGTCACTGTGGCCAATTAATTGGCAGTGAACCAATGTAGGGGTGTGTAAGAGTCATTTGCAATTCCCCTAAAGAATAAGACTCATGCATGTTTTTATGTCGTCCACATCATCATGAAAGATTTGGTGGCAAGAAATAATTTGTTGTAATGATGGTCAATGTGACAGGGAGTTACACCATGTTGATTTCCTCCAATCTTAGAAAGATGGAGTAATTAATGGAGCTAACGGTAGGACGATTTTCCCAAATTTAGAATGAAGAAAGATTTAAGTATGGTGGATGGAAGAAAGCACAGAATCAAGGATACAATGACTAATATGCATACAACACGATGAATTCGACAACAAGGATGGAGGGCACTATCGGTTGGCTGATGTAATGGGATGGATAATAATTCCATGTAAGATGATAGACATGCACCATTATAACTCCAATATATTTTGGATGAGTGGATTTTTTCAGCTCATTGATTCTTCCTTTTTCCTAGAGTGTTCTTTCCTTCGTCTCTTGGCCTTGTCTAGAAAACATAAGTGTGTAATTTTGTTGGTTGAGCTCTATTATGTAGTTGAGTTACTGATTGGTTCTGAGATTTGATAATTTTAGACAAAATTGTCACAATATCTGTCATGGAATTCTCGATCAAACCCCAATACAAAATGAGTTATAAGGCAATCAAGGAACATTTTGTTCTAGATTTGATGTTACCATGTGGAGCACAGTTTCAGGGGTCGACATTCGGGAAAGTCCCACTACTCAAATGTGTCGATTATAATATGCGAGACCCCAATCAGTTCCCTAAAATATAGTTCGATAAATATGCATCCACCGTATAGAAATAATATGGTACCGAAAAAGTGGTTACTCATAAATGGAAAATCCCCTACAAAAATTGGGCATCTTCAAATTACTCAACTTCCCACATTTCGGTCACACCCCAACCATTCAAGCATGTGTCTACTCCTCCTCACAACATTCCATGGGGGTTACCTATTGTTGGACTAGCCTTACCTCATTAATCAAAAAATGATGCACATGGTTTCAGGTCTTCCGACTTGGTGAAGATCCAACAGATACCCTCCAGGAAAAAGATGTATACCAGGAGGAAGTCTACTCTTGGTTTGGAACACATAGGGGCAAGTGCGAGGTTGTAATCCCCAAAATTAATGATCCTTTTGTTAGGTTCACAATGCATTTACTAGCCTGCAAACTCATACGAAAGTGTCGAAAATATGAATTCGCCCTTGGGGTGGTCATCACCATAGAGCAATGTGTTGGAGGAATTCAGATGGCCTAGGATCAATACTTGTTGGACGAATTTATCAGTGATTTCTTAGATGCTCACGATTGGGGAAAATAGTTTCATTACAACTAGGTATGGTGTTGTGGAAACCACCATCGAGACATGAAAAAGATGTGGAGATTATCCCCCTATTAGTTTCCCCCCGGTTCTTTACTCTCCAACACTCCAAGGACCCAAAAGTCCAAGAAGACATCACAAAATATTTTCGAAAGTGGTTCACAGAATTAATCATTGCCTTCGATGAGAGGGTCCACATCCCAAAGAAACTTCTAACAAGGTATACAGATTATCTTGATTTTAAATTTAATTTTCATAATGTTTTCATTTATCCTTGCACAACTAATGACAAGATGGAGGCCAACATCCCATTGTTCATTACATAAAGAAACATCATGTATGGTGTCATTATGTGGTTTCTCAACTACCAGCCTCCAGTTTTTTAGGTCCAATAGTAGTTCAAGGTGAGAACCAAGGAGTTTCAAGAACAAAGACGGGATGCAACTATTGCTTGACGCCAAGACAAGGATGTTTCTTCCAAGACACAAAAGTATGGTTCCAAGGACCATGGTTCACCCCATTCAGAGGAGGGCATGTAGAGTGGTGACGGGTACGAAGCAGAGGACAATATAGTCAGGAAGCGAAAATGGTGTTCTAAAGGTTAGGTCCCACCCCCTATTGACCTTGATGCTATCATAGAGGAGCATCATCCACCCTCATCACCTACAAATCTAATAGAAAAAGAGGTACCAAATCCTTTTGCCTAGCCAAAGGTTTTACATGGTCAACTTTTAGGAAATTGTCAGTGCAAAAATATCATGAAGAAGTCAAATGTTGTCTCTCCAACACCACAAGCTAGCTAATAGGTAGCCAAACTAATGAAGGAGATTCACATTCAGTTGTCCAGGCATGAATATTTCTAGAAATATATGGTGGGGAAGTTTGAATCCCTATGTAAACAACTCACTTTACCGTCACCGCCATAGTCTCATCTACAAGGCCCCCACTCTATCGAGGCTCTACAAACAAGTCAAAGAATAATTCTGATTGTCAATCTGCTTGCCATGGTCCCAGCAGACTCTGCTAATACAAAGACCTTACGCAGGTCCCTACTTATGATTTACATTCTTTTATGACTACCATTTACAGAATTTGGCTTCCATATATGAACGCTTCCATATATGTGCATTTATGAAAGATGACTTTGATATATGTGTATATATGGATGTGCACATTTACAAAAGAATCCTTTCGTAAATGCACAGATACAAAACTTGTTTTCTTTCATAAATGCACATATACATAAGCATGCATATATGGAATCCAACTTCTGTAAATGTGCATATACAGAATTCAACTTCCATATAGTGCATATACATAAACACACTTCCTTATATGTGCATTTATGGAAGTGCACATATACGGAAGGTGGCTTCTGTAAATGCAGATATATGGAAGAGATTATGTACATGCGCATTTATGGAAGTCTCCTTCCATAAATATGCATATATGGAAGTGGCCACCTTCTTTAAATGAGCACATATAGAAGTGTGCATATACGAAATCCAACTTTTGTAAACGTTGTAACATACCCAACCACCCACAGGCCAGGTACGCTACCTGCAAGCCCGCCCTTGGACTTCTTTCTCTTCTGATACCTTATTTAGTTATTAAGGATACATAAGATAATAGATTTAATGACATGCACAACAATATCCAACAAGCATGCAGGATCTAAATATTATGTTAAACAATAATTAAATATACACAGCGGAAATACATTCATATACATGTAAATGAAAATTAAACTACACAGCGGAATACAATCATACACAGATAGTAGTATCACAACATAGAGCACTTGTATTTACGAAAGATGACACCAACTGGCTACAAACCAAGGACGTTACACCCAACTGTAGACACCGCTACTCCAAATATCAACAGTAGTGTCACCCCCGAGCCAGGGCTATGAATCCACAAGGACGGTTCCAGAGTGTAAGTGGGTTCCCAAACCAGTTAGCTCTTAGGCTATAATAGGCTTCCCAAAACCCACAACAATCCAAGTACCTAGCTCTCTTCTACCAATATTGTGCCACCCTAGAGAATGGACCTCCACCCTTCTCTACCACGCATTCCCTTAGGCAGTCCTTCTCCTTCCTTCCAGGGCTTCCAGCACATCTGGTCCAGAATCTCAATGCTGGAACTCTCGGGATTCGCAGTTGTGAGAAAAGCAGGGCACTATCCAATGCATTTCAGACATGTAGGCCCCATGTCATGACTACATCACACCAACGACCACTATAGCCAACTATCCAGTGGCTAGTTCTTGAGCATCTATGTTTCCTTTCTCTTTGCCAACCAAGACACAGGGGAGGATGGGTCGATGAATGGGTTAGGAAGTGCATGGGAGTGTGTGAGGAAGGACCGGGTGAGTGAATAGGAAAATAGTTCACAATTCATTAGTCGAACCCCCCCATCAGATCAGAGGTGGGTTTAAGTAACCAGGTGGGGAAAACAAGAACCTCCTGGCCTTCCCCAAGAATTTCATGTAACCAATCCATTCCCTTAAACAAAAGGGTAATAAGAAAATAGGAATAACATTTAGTCCCTCAAGCTCCCTCTCTTGTGGAATCATAGCCCCCTAAAACTCTAGTCCTAGTCCATCTAGCAGCCAGTGATGTGTTTATTATTATTAATGATCAAAACATTAAATTTCTTGGGCATACTGGCCCTTTAATAATTGTTTAGGCAGTCAGGACTCTCAACATTGTAACAATACATTTATTTAAAAATGGGGGTTCAAAACCTGGGGCGTTACATCCCCTCCCCCTTATTTTGTCATTGTCCTCAGTGCATATACAAATAGAGATCAAAATCTCAAATTTATTCAAAAAGATGTGGGTACTCTGACCGCATGGCATATTCATGCTCCCAGGTAACATTTTCAGGACCGTAGTGTTGGTCACTATAATTTCTTAATTGATTTTAAACAACCAAGTGAAACATAAATTATCAACCCAGGGAAGTCTTTTATTTCAAAGATAGCCACGCACTGTATATGCTCAATTCCAAAAGCAACTTAGTGTTGTAGTAAAGAAATTTATACTAATTACTCTTGCTTGAATGAACTGAAGCTCTGAATTAAATCACAGGAAAGTAACCTCCCTATTGCAGTTCCTTAAAGATCAATCTAAGAATCCTGGATTACATTAAAATAACACTTGCAATGGGAAAGAACAACTCTTCTGCAATTAGAGAACAGGACCCTTACTCTCAAACAGAGACTTCAGCATTAACACTCTTTTCATGAAAACAATAATGTAGAAAACAATTAACTCTATCTAACAGAGAACAAAGCACTTAGTTCCTTTCTGTCTAAGCAGGAGCCTTGAGCCTTACTTCTGTTTTAGCACACTTGTGAGGGTTGAGGTCTACAGAGAACAGGGCAGTCTGATTCCTTTCTTTCTGAGCAGGGATCTCTAACCCAGTTTCTGGCTAACACCAAGGAAAGTCTACAGAGAACAGGATGTTTTGGTTCTTTCCTTTCTGAGTAGGAACCCTTAATCCAATCCCTGGCTAACACACTTGCAGAGGTAAAGGAAACCTACAGAAGACAAGGTGTTGTAGTCCCTTTCTGTCTGAGCAGGAACACTTTAACCAAATCTCTGGCTAGCACACTTGCAGAGGTAAATGAAATATACAAAAGACAAGGTGTCATAATTCCTTCCTGTCTGAGTAGGAACCCCTTAACCAAATCTCTGCTAGCACACTTGCAGCAATAAACGACACCTACAGAAGTCGAGGTAATTGGGTTCCTTCCTATCTGAGAAGGAACCTTTTAACCGAACCTCTGGCTAGCACACTTGTAGCAGTAAATGAATTCTACAGAGGTTATGATATTCCGATCCCTTTCTGTCTGAGCAGGGACCTTTAACCAATTCTCTGCTAGCCTCATAAAATCATCACACAAGATTGCTGATAAAAAGAATTACAAATTCCATTCAGTAACTAAGACAGAGTCAGTAGTGTTCAGCAAAGCGGAATCCATTAAAATAGTGTTTCAGCAAACGACAATTAAACAAAACGTAAACATAAATTATACTAACACACTTCTATCTAATGGGTGAATCTTGTGAAGAAGGTGGGCCCTCCCTTCTCACAAGATTCCCCTGAACGAAAAGCTAGAGAAGAATACTCAAAGCAGTCTTATATTCATCTGTCGAAATATCACATTACAATTTGAAAGAATAGAATACGTCTGGCTTCTCTGGAGTTGCTTCAATGCATCAAAACTTGGATATCCCAAATGGCGATTTCCTCTGATTTAAAGAGGAAATCCCTTCGATACAATCATTACAATGCATATCTGAATCCTATCCTAAGTCGGATCTTCTTTCTAAATTAGCATAGGATGTCCTAGTCTCACGCAACCGAATGCTATTACAGGAACTGAA
>ML781262.1:341803-366979 GCA_009831015.1 Picea engelmannii
GTTCCTTCCTATCTGAGCAGGAACCTTTTAACCGAACCTCTGGCTAGCACACTTGCAGCAGTAAATGAATTCTACAGAGGTTATGATATTCCGATCCCTTTCTGTCTGAGCAGGGACCTTTAACCAATTCTCTGCTAGCCTCATAAAATCATCACACAAGATTGATGATAAAAAGAATTACAAATTCCATTCAGTAACTAAGACAGAGTCAGTAGTGTTCAGCAAAGCGGAATCCATTAAAACAGTGTTTCAGCAAATGACAGTTAAACAAAACGTAAACAGAAATTATACTAACACACTTCTATCTAATGGGTGAATCTTGTGAAGAAGGTGGGCCCTCCCTTCTCACAAGACTCCCCTGAACGAAAAGCTAGAGAAGGATACTCAAAGCAGTCTTATATTCATCTGTCGAAATATCACATTACAATTTGAAAGAATAGAATACGTCCCGCTTCTCTGGAGTTGCTTCAATGCATCAAAACTTGTATATCCCGAATGGTGATTTCCTCTGATTTAAAGAGGAAATCCCTTCGATACAATCATTACAATGCATATCTGAATCCTATCCTAAGTCGGATCTTCTTTCTAAATCAGCATAGGATGTCCTAGTCTCACGCAACCGAATGTTATTACAGGAACTGAACGAGATATTGTTGTTACGGCTGGTGTAACAGCTTCTTCTTCATCGTTGTTGATGCTGTTGCAACATCGCAATTCGTGGGCTGTTTCAGCCACGTGAATTGTGCTCTGACTGTTGACCACTGACTGTGGCGACTTCCTTGTGTTTCAGCGACGTCGGTTCTGGTGGTTTCTCTGTGTTTCAGCATCTGCAACTCTGGACTGTGTACTAGCTCCGTGTTTCAGCATCTTGTGACCTCGGACTGTGTAGCAGCTCCGTGTTTCAGCATCTGCGGCCTCGGACTGTGTAGCAGCTCTGTGTTTCAGCATCAGTTCTGTGTTTCAGCAACGGCGGCCTTGGACAGTTCTGTGTTTCAGCAACGGTGGCCTTGGACAGTTCTG
The DNA here is from genome assembly GCA_009831015.1 of Picea engelmannii. Taxonomy (NCBI): domain Eukaryota; kingdom Viridiplantae; phylum Streptophyta; class Pinopsida; order Pinales; family Pinaceae; genus Picea; species Picea engelmannii. The sequence continues at coordinate 342,824 of ML781262.1, forward strand.
TGTTTCAGCAATAGGCCTTGAATGCAAATCTGCAGCTTTGGACACTTATGCATTTCTAATCAATGATTAATTACGAGAGTGATGTAAAATATTATGCAAAACAGATTAAACATATAGTAATGAGAAGGGACGTTGTATACCTTTGAGATGATCAGATAAAGTGATATTATGAGTCTAAATGTAAGTGATCAAGAGTATAATGGTGGCAAAAAGTATAGGCAAAAAGGTACATTGTGTGGTCCTAACACGTAGCAGGTCCACTAAATTTTTACTAGTTCTATAACTCGATTCCGGAGCATTTTGACTCTTTTGTCCAACACCTGCATTGGCTGAACCTGAAAGTATCCCTCTGTCTCTACCTGAATCAGATGCCAATCAATAACATCGTTAGGATCATGTACATATTTATTTAGTAATGATACATGAAATACATTATGCACATTCATGGAAGCAGGTAATGCAAGCATGTATGCAACCGGCCCTATAATGTCCAATATTTTGAATGGACCATAGAATATGACTGCAAGCTTTGTACAAATACCCAATTTCAAAGAGATTTTCTTGGGCTTCACTTTCAAAACTACATGCTCCCCTACTTTAAATTCTCTAATTGTCATGTTCTTGTCTGCATAAACTTTTTGTCTATCATGAGCTACTTTTAAATTCTTGTTAATCTTGACCACCTGGTCTTCCATGTCCTTAAGAAACTCTAGCCCAAGTACCACTCTATTTGCTGGGTTGTCCCAGCTCACTGGAGTATTGCATTTCCTACCATACAAAGCTTCAAATGGGATCATTTTAAATGAAGCTTGATACCCATTGTTATATGCAAACTCAACCAAGTGTAAGTAACCTTCCCACTTAGATGGATTATCCATCACATACATTCTCAGCATGTCTTCAATTATTCGATTGACCCTCTCTATTTTCCCATCTGTCTGGGGATGATATGATGTGACAAAGTTTAGATTTGTGCCAAATCCTTTAAACAATCCCCTCCAAAAATTCAAGGTAAACTTTGTATCTCTGTCCGAGACAATTGTCCTAGGTATCCCATGCAACCTAACAATTTCCTTCATGAAAACTTTTGCAATATTAGTTGTTGTATGCGTTGTCTTCACAGGCACAAAATGAGTAGCCTTTGTTAATTTTTCAACCACCACCATGATTGTATCGTGTTGATTATTCGTTCCGGGTAATCCTGTAATGAAATCCATGGTAATCACTTCCCATTTCTTCTCTGGAATTGGCAATGGTTGCAGCAAACCCGTTGGGTGCCTATTCTCAGCCTTCACCTTCTGACATTCCATACATCGAGCGATGTAATCAACAACATCCTTCTTCATTCCTGGCCAAAAGAACTGGCTTCTTACTGCTATAATTTTTTTCTGGTAACCGGGATGTCCAACATAAGGAACATCATGCTTTTCCTTTAGTACCAAATTCCTCAGTTCTCCAGAACTAGGAACAAAGATTCTATTTTTATTCATGAGGAATCCATCTTCCTTTATATCGTACTCCTTTATTTTCTGTTGTACATATACTTGCTGTAAGTTTTCCTTTACATGTAGGTAATGTTGATCTGTAACAAGACCATCTAAAATTCTGCTCTTCAATTCTGACTTATGCATACTGACAGTAGTAGCATGCCTGAGATGCACTCTCCTACTATGTGCATCGGCAAATTTATTCTCATTTCTCTTGATATGCTTGATATTGAAGTCATATTCAATTAAAAATTCCAGCCATCTTGTTTGCCTGGCATTTAAGGTTGATTGTTTGAAAAGATACTTCAAACCAACATGGTCTATCCTTAATTCGAATTTCTTCCCCATGAGATAATGCATCCACATCCTCAAGGCATGAACAATGGAAACAAGTTCCAAGTCATCCATGGCATAGTTCCTCTCATGTTCCTTAAGATTTTTGGACTCATATCCAATGACATGTCCATTCTACGTGAGAAATCCCTCAAGTCCTTCCTTACAAGCATCTGTACTATAATGTTCCTGACTTGGCTAGTCTAGGAAACACTGCTAATGTGTGTGTAGGATCAAAGGTTTACAGCATATAAATGATCATACAAATATTAAACAGGACAAAGGACTGCAAATTTTGTATTATGATATCTCTGTGGATTGCAAAATGGTCGATTGTGGCTGAATAACTGACAATACTCAACTAGATCAACATACAAAGGATCTTAGTTGGAATACAAATAAGCAACCACGGTTGAATAAAATAACAACACTCGACTAGATCAACAGACAAAAGGATCTTAGTTGGAATATAAATAAGCAACTAAAAGATAATACCCAGAATATGGGAGCACTGCGGAATCAATGAAGAATGATGGAAGACCTGGATGATCTTCCCGGTGACTAGGGTGTGTCTTTCAACACCGAAATCAACCGACTGGTGTCTTCCTCCTGGAATACACTGAACTATCTCTCCTGAGATGCGCCTCTTCTCCTCAATGACAAGTCATAATCTGCATAATGATGAATTAGTTCGCTGACCCTTCTTTTATAGATTTCCAAAACCCTAAATCATGTTGAAACCCTAATTCGCTATTGATTTCCAAAACCCTAAATCATGCTAAAACCCTAATTCATTGTTGACTTCCAAAACCCTAAATCACTGTTGAAAGCCTAATTCATTGTTGACTTCTACTTTTGGCTCATGATGGCTTAAAATCACTTTTAACCCTTTTTAGCTCAATGTCACTTTCTGAATATAACACCTGTGACTAGAGTGACCTCTAGTAACCATGTTTACCTCTTTGGCCCTGGCTATAGTCTAACGGGGTGGTTTATACCATTAACCTCCTCTTCTGGAGCTCCTATTTGGAAAGGAACATTACAGTCCTCCCTTCCCGAAATTGCTTGTCCTCAATCAATACTAGTCCAGGGTGTTGCAACACATGCTCGCTCTCCTAAGTAGCGTCCTCTACTAGAAGCCCTCTCCATCTGATCGAACACTCTCTGATGACCCTGCTCCTTAGTTTCCACTCTCGAAACTCCAAAACCTCCTCCAGAACTAACTCCTACTATACCTCCTCATCCAATGGGGGAAGCTCCTCTGATGTGTTAATGAATTGTCCCACTGCCTTTTTTAGGCAAGACACGTGGAACACGTTATGAATATTGCTCCCCTCTGGAAGCTCTAGCTCGTAAGCAACCTCACCTACTCGGCACATGATCCTGTAAGGACCATAAAATCTGGGCTTGAGCTTCTCGTCGCCACTCTTCTTCAGAGGTGACTGTTTGTGGGGTTGGAGTCTCAAGAAAACCAAATCTCCAAACTCAAAGCTGCGCTCTATCTTGTGCCTGTCCGCACTTATCTTCTGTCAATTTTGTGCCATCTGTAGGTTTTCTTTCAACAAATTGAGAATCTCCTGACTCTCTATGATCCAATCCTTTGCCTTGGGAGCTCTTCTCTCCCTAAAGACCATGTCTACCAAAGTGGGAGCATCATATCCATACAATGTTCAGAAGGGTGTCATACCAATGGACATGTGGAAGGTGGTGTTGTAGCAATGTTCTCCTAAATGTAACCACTTTACCCACATTCTCTGCTATCCTCCTACACAGTTCCTCAAATACCCTTCAACCCACTTCTTGACAATCTTGGTCTACCCATCTATCTGAGGGTGATATCTGGTGCTAAGTGTCAACTCTGTCCCCACCAACTGAAACAATTCTCTCCAAATTGTCCCTATGAACCATCTGTCCCTATCACTGACGATGTTCTTTAGCAACCCATGAAGTCTAAAGACCTCCCTGAAGAAAATCTCATCTACCTGAACTGTGTTGTAATCTGTTGGTATGGTGTAGAAGTGAGAAAACTTGGTCAATCTATTGACCACTACATAGATACAGTCCTTACCCTGGACCTTGGGTAGACCAGTGATGAAGTCCATAGATATACTCTCCCATTTCTGCTCTGGAATGGGAATGGCTGAAGTAGCCCTGTTGGAAGAGAATGCCCTGACTTGTTCTGTTGGCAAGTCACACACTCACTGACCTGTCTCATAACGTCTTGTTTGAGGCCCTTCCATGAGAACCTCTCTCTGATCTGTCTGTAGGTTTTGAAAAACCCTTGATGGCCTGCTAGAGGTGAATCATGAACTGCGGTGAGGATCTTCTTCTTAAGCCCTGAATCTGGCACCAAGTAGACTCTACCCTTGTAAAATATGACATCGTCAATGACCCTATACTGGTCATCCTGTATCTTCCCATCCATCACCTCACAAGTGAACTTGTTCTTGGAATATTCCACTAACAAGTGGGATTTCCAATCTGCTAAAATCTCCATCAAAGAACATGTCACAAGTCTCCTCGATAGTGCATCGACCATAATGTTCTTCTTCCCCTTGACATACTCTATGTCAAATTTGAATGCTTGCAACTTCGTTAACCATTTATATTGGTTCTCACTGAGGTCCTTCTGCTCAATGAAATACTTCAAACTGTTGTGATTGGTCTTGACCACGAATTTGCTACCCACCGAATATTGTCTGAACTTGGTCAAGGCATGCATGATTGCCAACATTTCCTTGTCATAAATGGAGTACAACCTCTCAGGTTGACTAAGATTTCAGCTCTCGAATACAATGGGGTGTCCTCCCTTCATCAAATCTGCACCGAACCCTTCGCCGGATGCGTCACACTCTAGTACAAATGGCAAGGTGAAGTCTAGTAGTGCCAACACTGGACAAGTGCCCATGACTTCCTTCATGTGATCAAAGGATTCCTATGATTTATCGATCCATACGAAGGCCCCATGCTTGGTAATATCTGTCAACAGTGCTCCAAGATGAGAAAAATCCTGGACAAACCGCCTGTAATAGTTGCACCGCTTGAAGAAGCTCCTCAATTCTGTCACGTTCTTGGGCATTGGCCAATCCAGAATGGACCTGATCTTCTCTTGGTGCACCTATACCCCCTTGTGCACTGATGACATGGCCTAAGTAAAGCAGATCTATCATACCGAACTCGCACTTGGACTCTTTGGCATATAATGAATATGCCTCCATGATGCTCAATACCTCATCCAGGTGCCTCATATTCTCTTGCCATGACCAACTATAGATCAAGATGTCATCAAAGAAAACCAAGACTGATTTCCTTAACTGATCCCTGAATATATGGTTCATGCAATACTAGAATGTAGTAGGTGCAATGGTTAGCCCAAATGGCATAACCAAGAACTCGAAGTGTCCAAAATGACATTGAAATGTCATATTCTCTATGTCCTACTCCCGGATGTTGATATGATGATATCCAGATCATAGATCAATTTTTGAGAAGAAAATTGCCCCATGCACTTCATCCATCAACTCGTCAATCCTTGGGATAGGGTATCGGTTCTTGATGGTTTTCTTTTTCAAGGCTCGGTAATCAATGCACATACTCATGGTGTCATCCTTCTTCAGAACTAAGACAACTGAAGAAGCAAATGGGCTACTGCTCGGTCTGATGTGTCCCATCGCCAACAATTCATTGATTGCCTTATCTATCTCATCCTTGAACCTCCTAGGATGATGATAGGGGGGGGTGATCATAGGTTTTCCCCCTCCTCCAACTCAATGTTGTGCTCAAACCCCCTGTCAGGTGTCCCCCTGGTGGAATTGCCTCAAAGACCTGTTGATGTCGTCCCAATAAATTCTTGATCTATGTATGGTATTGTTGTCGACCTTCTGGATCCTTCTGAGTAGTGATCAAGCATTCTGTGGCATATGCTACCTCCCCATGTCTGAATATCCTCTCTATCCTCTTGGATGAAACTGTCCTGGGTGCTCTTGTCAACATACATCTTAGAACAACCTTCTTCCCATCCTGATCTCTGAATCCCATTTCCAAGGTTTGGTAGTTGGTAGTGATTTTTCCCAAGGTAATCATCCACTGAACTCCTAACACCACATCTGTGTCTGATAGGTCAACCACATAAAATGTGTCTCTCACTGTGTAGTTGCCTAAATTCATCTCTAAGTTTGGAACTATGTCTAGACACTCCACTATGTGGCCATATTCTACCACAACATCAAACCCCTCAAACTCCTCTGTCTAAAGTGCCCGTCTCGATACTAGTGAAGTGTCGATGAAGTTGTGGGTGGCCCCATCGTCTACCAGGTTGATTGCCCATTGCCTCTAAATAATCCCTCAGATACAGAGGGTATCATACCTAGGAACACTAGAAAGGGTTTCTATGACTCCTCCCTTTGTTGGTTTTCTCCTGTTAGCCTGCTCTAGTGGTTGTGAGACTACTGGAGGATGGGCTCCTACCGGTGTCGGTTGTCTATGAGGAGGCTGCTCCTCCGCTAGTGTTGACTCCTCCTCTGATTCTAAATTAGTATATTCATTGTCCTGCTCCTCCTCCTCACTGTCCGCATTGTCTTCTTCTACCTCAATATAATGAATCTCTCCGTTGCCCATGCACCTATGGCCTGTGACCCAAGGATCTCTGTAACTGAAGAAAAGCTTCTTCCTCATAAGCTCTCGCCTAGTCTCATCATCCAACTTCTCCTTTCCCTTCCATTCTCTCTGGAATGGCTTCTTGTCTCGATCCCTCTGGGGCAAAATGGTTTGGAGAAAGTTTTATTCTTTGGCACTAAGTTTTCCATATCTCGAGTGCGAAGGATGGCATCCTGTAAAGTGGGAGGCCTGTATGCCTTCACCCATCCTCTCAAAGGCTCTGTGAGTCCTTCTGTGAATAGAATGATCATCTTGGACTCTGATATATCTGTCATTTCCATGGCTACCCATTGAAACTCTATGATGAACGCCTCTGCTATGCTAGTTTATCTCAATTGGGCTAGATCCCTGAAGTGTATCTCAGGCTCCTTCCTTTCAAACCTGTCCATGAGCCTATCTGTAAACTCTCTATAGGAGATGATGTGACTCTGACCCAATGTCACTAGTCCATGGTACCACCACTCGTGTGCCTCACCCTCTAAGTGTAAGGTCGCAAAACTGATGGCCTCTGTCTCAGTCATCTGGTTGAGCTTGTAATACGTGTCTAGCTTCTGTACCCAAGATCTGGCGGTGTATTTGGACGATCCGTCGAAAGAAGGGATGGTCAGTTTCCCAACTTTTCGGATGAAATTGAGGTTACACCCTTGCTTCTATTGTGGTCCTCCCCTATGCAGCTCTCTGGTGTGATTCCTGATTCCGATTCCACAGTACTTGACTAAGGTCATGTCCTAATGGAAGTCATGACCCAATGTTGCATACTCCCTCCTATACTCTGTAATTTCGTCGGCATGAGTGGGTGGCCTCTGTGCTATTAGTGGCGGTGCTGCTACTGACGGTGCCCTCTGGAAACTAGGAAACAAGGGTCTGGGGTCTACTGCCTGCTCCCGAGTTCCCCTGTGTTACATGCGGGACTTGCGTATCTAAGGTGCCCACTCTATCCAATCTATCAACCACCTGTGCCAAGGACTGAGACATGGTCCGTTGACTAGCTAACATACCGTTGATAACCTGCATGAAAGCTTCCTTTGGATCTACGGGGGCCTTGCCACTTCCCTCTGGTCTCTCATATATGTCTCCTAGTATCCTCTCTGCCTCACACTTAGTGTCACGCTCTGCCCTTCTCTCTGCTTCTCTGTGTGCCTCTTTCTCTTCCTCTGAGCTAGGAGGAAAAGGGGGAAAATTAGGCCTATGCCTTCTTTCCTGATGCCTGTTGTAAGTGACATATTCATCACCTACGTGTTCACAGCCCTCTGGGTCTTCTGCTGCACTCATTGTCTTTAGTCATAGGCTGGAAGGACTAAAGCTATGATACCACTGTAGTGTTCCTGACTTGGCTAGTCTAGGAAACATTGCTAATGTGTGTGTAGGATCAAAGGTTTACAGCATATAGATGATCATAAAAATATTAAATGCGACAAAGGACTGCAAATTTTGTATTATGATATCTCTGTGGATTACAAAATGGCTGAATGCGGCTGAATAACTGACAATACTCGACTATATCAACATACAAAGGATCTTAGCCGGAATATAAATAAGTAACTGCAGCTGAATAAAATAACAACACTCGACTAGATCAACAAACAAAATGATCTTAACCAGAATACAAATAAGAAACTAAAAGATAATACCTGGAATATGGGAGCACTGCGGAATCAATGAAGAATGATGGAAGACCTGGATGATCTTCTCGGTGACTAGGGTGTGTCTTTCAACACCGAAATCAGTCAACTAGTGTCTTCCTCCTGGAATACACTGAACTATCTCTCCTGAGATGCGCCTCTTCTCCTCAATGACAAGTCATAATCTGCATAATGATTAATTAGGTCGATGACCCTTCTTTTATAGCTTTCCAAAACTCTAAATCATGCTGAAACCCTAATTCATTGTTAATTTCCAAAACCCTAAATCATGCTGAAACCCTAATTCATTGTTGACTTCCAAAACCCTAAATCACTGTTGAAACCCTAATTCACTGTTGACTTCTATTTTTGGCTCATAATGACTTAAAATATCTTTTAACCCTTTTTAGCTCAATGTCACTTTCTGAATATAACACCTATGACTGGAGTGACCTCTAGAAACCCTGTTTAGCCCTCTCTGGCCCGGGCTATAGTCTAACGGGGTAGTTTAGACCATTAAGCCTCCTCTTCTAGAGCTCCTATTTGGAAAGGGACATTACATGTACATACCACAAAACTTTCATTTGGGTCATCAATCTTTAACACAAGCACACTAGTAAGTAATTCCTTCAACAGAATAAAATTCTTTTCACACTTGAGTGTCCATTAAAATTTAGTTCCCTTCTTTTGCAAAGAGGTGATGGGGTGAGCAATCTTAGAGAACCCTACTATGAACCGTCTATAGTAGCCAACTAATCCCATAAAATATTTGACGTCTGACACATTATGGGTGTTGGCCATCCTCTAATGGCTTCAATCTTCTTTGGATCTACTTCTATGCCATGCTATGAAATAATGTGTCCCAAGTAATGGATCTGCTTTTGATAAAAATAACACTTACTCAACTTGGCATACAACTGGTGCTCTCTCATTAATTGCAATACCAATCTCAAGTGATGTTCATGCTCCTCTTCAGAATTAGAATAGATAAGTATGTCATCCAAGAATACTATAAAAAACTTGTCCAAATAATTTTTGAATATGCCATTCATTAAGCACATGAATACAGTTGGTGCATTGGTCAATCAAAAAGGCACCACCACAAATTCATAATGCCCATACCTAGTCCTAAAGGTTGTCTTATGAATGTCTTCTTCCTTGATTATTACCTAATGGTATCCTACCCTCAGGTCAATCTTTGAAAATATCTTTTCTCCTCTTAGTTGATCAAAGAGGTCATCAATTCGGGGTAGTGGATACATGTTCTTTATAGTGTACTTTCTCAGTTTTCGGAAGTCAATACACAGCCTCAAGGTTCCATCCTTCTTTTTGATAAAAATTATTGGTGCTCCCCAAGGTGAAACACTTGGACGGATGTACCCTTTCCTCAACAATTCCTCCAAATTCATTTGTAATTCTTTTAGCTCTAGTGTGTGCATTTTGTAAGGTGTTTTTGACACCAGGGCAGCTCCTGGAACTAAATCAATTGAGAAATCTATCTCCCTTCCTGGTGGCAATCTAGGTATTTCTTGGAATACATATTCAAATTACTATTGCACTAATAAATCTTAAAGGCTTGGCCTCTTTGTATCAATTGGCTCCTCCACATGGGCTGCATAAAGTTGACATTATTTTCTATAACACCTTTTCAGCTGTAAGGCCAAAATCTCCCTTATAGAAATGGGTCTTGTAACTCCTTTCACAGTGCTCTGTTTTCGATTTCCATCAAGACATGTAAATGTCTTTTTATGACAATCTAGTACAGCATGATGCTTTTCCAACCAATCCATCCCAATCAAAATATCATAAGACCCCAATGGTATGACGTTTAGATCAGTACTAGTATTCACTCCATTAAGACTTATGGAACAACTTCTAACCATATCATGGATTCTTCATTTGGTTCTAGTGGCTAACTGAACCAAACTTGTTTTTCCAAGTTTACTTTTCTCCAAATGTAATCTATCCACTATCTTAGGGTCAATGTAACAATGGATTGCTCCTGAATCAATCAAAATAGCAAAATGATGATTTATGATCTTACCTTCCATCTCGATCATATTGCACTGGTACTCTTCTTGTCGATCATTTAAAGATGCATCGATTCTCCCCATATCTCCGACTGTTGTAGCCTCTTGGATGTTGTGCACAGTCTTTGCTCTATCCTTTCTATGTGGGCAATCCTTGTACAAGTGATCTTCCTTGCATCCCCAACATTGGATTGGTGGTCTTCCCATTTTTCCCAAGGAGTCGTCCTTCTTGAAATCCTCCTTAGCATATTGATCTTGATGATTTCTATTAGGTTCATTCCTATTGAAGGAAGGTTTGAATCCTTTCCTCCTCTATTTGAACTTCACATTCTTCTTGTCCTTCCAAGATTTCTGCAGGGATTCTCTTCCCTAGCCTTGCTCATATAGGTATTTAGCCTTCCTGATGGCCTCAATCAAGGTCTTGGTTTCATCATACTTGATCTATTCCTTATAGAAGGCTGGCAATCCATGAAGAAATATCTGTATTTTCACTTTCTCATCACCAATGAACCTGACATACTTTAACAATCCCAAGAACTTCTTCTCGTATTCTACCATAGTCATGCTTCCCAACTTGAGTTCAAAGAACTCCTGCATTTTATTGTCATAGAAATGATCTAAGAGGTACTCCTTCTGGAAGTACTTCTTGAACTGTTTCCAAGTGATCCTACTTTCATTGACATGTTCACTTACTTCAGTTGGTCCCACCACACTACAAATTTCCCGTGTAAATGGTAGGTGGAAATCTTGGCTTCCAGGTTTGATGAATAGTTATGCAACTGAAAATATCTCAGGAGCCCAAGCAACCATGCTTCGGCATCAAATTACATTTCTCTTTCACCATCGAAGGAAGGTGGCTTGAGCTTCCTTAACTCTCCTTGCAAACTATCTATCTCTTGTTTCCTTCAGTGGTGTCTGATAGGAGACACTTCTGGTCTACTTACAAGATCATCCGATGCATAAAACTTCCTTCCTAAGCAAGGAGGTGAGTGGTGTCCATGATCTTTGCTAGCACTTCTGGAATAACTAGCTCTTCCACGAGCATCTCCTCTTTCCAGACACCTACAGTCTTCCTCTCGTCTTGAGTTTGATTCCTTCATCGTTTTCCTCTGCAATTGATTTAAACTATGCAACACTTGAGCATTTATCTAGATTTTCTCTCTCATCAGTCTCTTGTTGTCTACTTTGTAGCTCTTCACTTCCATCTCCAGGCTTCTTACCATTTCGATTAATGTTTCCTGCTCTTCTTTTCCCTTGCATCCATTGGACTCTATCTCTGCATTATCGATTCTAGTATTCTGGCCTTTGGCCTCCTTTTCATGACTGGAGGCTCCCTCACCTTCTTCCATTTCCTCAATAGGAATCCTAAGATGATGCACTTAAACCTCTTAATTTTGCAAAATTTGCAAGCGACCATTTTGCTAGAATTATGCTCATGATAGAAAAAATTTCCAAATCATGCTACAAGTCTCTTTCTTGTTCATGGAGATCATATCCCTATTCTCTGAAAAAAATAGTGTCATATTATCCTTGGCTAACACATAGTTCACCCTACGCAGGTGCTTCCTTCAAAACACCTCCCAAGTGACCACGACTAGAAACCATGGCTAAATCCTCCCTTAGCACTTTTCTATCTTGAAGACAACCAATTCAGCCCTTAGCCTTCCTTCCTCGGCTCTCAACCTGCATATGACCAAGGCCATGACCCTATGCTTAGCTAAAAAAGCACTTGTCTAGAACTCCAGGACTTTGGGACTTTCAACCAGGACCAGATCAACGGTCCTCATCCTCTCTCGTGATCAATGATCGAGATCTTCTTCGGGAATCCATGCTTCGGGAGTCTCAACTTTTCTTTCTTGCCTCCTCCCGGTATGCCTTTACCTCGGGTTCCTGATCTGCCGACAGGTGTCCTCCCATAGATCAATGACTGTAAATCATTTTGGTGTTTCGAGCTTCAGAAGTTCAAACTTCCCTCCTGCACTTTCTCCTGGAGTGCTTTTACCCGTAGTCGACGATCCCTCGACGCTTGTCCTCTGGAATTGATAGTCGACATATACTCTAGCCTTCGGGAGTTTTTGACCCAATGCAGCATGTCACCTCCTTCTCTTCTGGAGTGCCCGATCTTCCAAATGACATGATCTATCACCATGTACTGAAATGATGGAAGAAGACACGTGGCCCAATCAGGCAAGTGACACATGTCACATTCTAATCGACTTTTCAATGTTCCAAATGCCCAAAAATTATTGACACATGGCACACATCCTATGTGTTCACATCATCCTAGGTGATTTCATCATGCCTCATCACTTCGGCTCTTCTAGCTTCAGGGATTTGGGAGTTTTCAAACTAGCACACTTCCAATTCTCCCAAACTCCAAATTCCTGAACTGGCCAATCTGTCACCACGTGTCCCCCTGGATCGAACGACCAAGATTTACTTCAGGTCTTCACTCGGAGTCCATGAATCTGCTCCATGTGTCCTCCTCAATATGATGGCTATCATTTCTTCGGGGCTCCGGACTTCGAAGATCTCAACTTCAACCTATTTCCTTGAAAATAGTTTTCTTCGAAGTTCGCAATCTTCTGACGCGTGTCCCCTGCGGATTGACAACCATGATTCCTTCATGACTCCGAACTCCGGAAATATCAAATTTCAAACTTATTTGGCCTCACTGGATATTATCCGAAGTCATGTATCTGGTGACGCGTGGCTCTCGGCATATCAATGGTTGAGATCTTCTTGGATGATTGGACGGTCGAGGTTTTCTCTAGCTCTCCGACTCTCTAGGCTTCGAGAGTCTCAAACCTCAACTAAAAATCTCTCGAACAGATTCCTCCGAAGTTACTAATATGCTGACATGTAACCTCTGGGCGATCAATGATCAGGATCTAATTCAGATGATCCAATAGTTGACGTTTACTTCGGCTCTCCGGCTCTCCGGGTTTTTGGAGTCTCAAATCTCAACTTCTCCTCGCTTACTATTTTCTAGAGTTCTTTCACCCAGAGCACGTGATCAATTGACGCGTGTCCTCCTATGGATGGACGGTCCCTAGCTACTTCATCTATTCAGAGTTTCGATGTTTGAGCCTTAACTTGTCACATCACTGCATGCCTTTCAATTTGCGGGGGCATGCATCGGTGGTTTGGAGTAACCCTCTTTTCATCCCACAATTCTCTTGATGCTGACACGTAACCCCCCATGGAAACCATGGTTTGGATTGCGGGACCACCTTGGGAAATTATCTCCCATGCAACTTGGTTCCCCACAATGCCTACTAGCCATTGATCTCTCTCTCCAATGGGATCTGACAGTCGTGACCTTAACCTTGCTTCCTTTTCATCAGACAACCCCTATTTACCACTCCTTCGATCCAATGATCTCAGATCTCCCCGATCCTACCGTGGTGATCGTTCCCAAATAAAAAAGGAATGGTTACGATCCTTTGAACCCTCACAGAGGTTCTATGATGTTCCACCTCCTGCGTGACATCTGCAACGCTATTCCTTTTGAGCTTTTCAACTTCACGGTCAGAGTTCGATCTCGACCATGAGATTCTAACCAACAGACCCAGCCCATACCGTCTCGGTTTTTCAACCAGAAGCTCTGATACCAATATGTAACATACCCAGCCACCCACAGGCCGGGTATGCTACCTGCAGGCCCGCCCTTGGACTTCTTTCTCTTCTGATACCTTATTTAGTTATTAAGGATGCATAAGATAAAAGATTTAATGACATGCACAACAATATCCAAAAAGCATGCAAGATCTAAAGATTATGTTAAACGACAATTAAATATACACAACAAAAATACATTCATATACATGTAAATGAAAATTAAACTACACAGTGGAATACAATCATACACAGATAGTAATATCACGACAGAGAACACTTATCTTTATGAAAGATGACACCGACTGGCTATAGACCAAGGATGTTCCACCCAACCATAGACATCGCTACTCTAAATCTCAACAGCAGTGTCACCCCCGAGCCAGGGCTATGAATCCACAAGGAAGGTTCCAGAGTGTAATTGGGTTCACAAACCAGTCAGCTCTCAGGCTCTCATAGGTTTCCCGACACCCACAACAATCCAAGTACCCAGCTCTCTTCTATCCAACCTGTGCCACCCGAGAGAATGGACCTCCACCCTTCTTTGCCATGTAGTCCCTCAAGAAGTCCTTCTCCTTCCTGCCAAGGCTTCTAGCACAATTGGTCCAGAATCTCAATGTTGGAACTCTCAATACTCACAATTGTGAGAAAAATAGGGCACAGGCCAATGCATTTCAGACATGTAGGCCCCAGGTCACAGCTGGATCACACCAACGACCAATACATCCAACTATCATGTGGCTAGTTCTTCAACAGCTCCGTTTCCTTTCACTTTTCCAAGAAATACGCAAGTGAGGATGGGTCGATGAATGGGTCAGGGAGTGCATGGGAGTGTGTGAGGAAGGAACATGTGAGTGAACAGGAAAACAGTGCACAGGTCATCATTCGAACCCCCCCATCAGACCATAGGCAGGTTTAAGTAACCTCATGGGGAAAACAAGAACCTCCTATCCTTCCCCAAGAAGTTCATGTAACTAATCCCCTCCCTTAAACAAAAGGGTAATAAGAAAATAGGAATAACACTTAGTCCCTCAAGATCCCTCTCTTGTGGAATCATAGCCCCCTAAAACTCTATTCCTTGTTCGTCTAGTAGCCAACGATGTGTTTATTATTATTAATGATTAAAACATTACATTTCTTGGGCATACAGGCCCTTTAATAATTGGTTGGGCACTCAGGCCTCTCAGTATTGTAACGATACATTTATTTAAAAATGGGGGTTCAAAACTTGGGGTGTTACAAACGCACATGTATGGAATTCATATTCCATATAGAACATATAGAGAAGCATGCTTTTATACATGTGCATTTATGGAAGCACGCATATACAAAAGTGGTCGCCTTCTATATATGCGCATTTATGAAATATTCCTTCCATAAATGTGCATATATGGAAGCGTGCTTCTATATATGTGCATATACAGAAGTTGGCTTTCATAAATGAACATATTTGGAAGAGTGCATATAAGGAAGATGACTTTTTTATATGTGTGCTTCCATATATGTGCATTTATGGAAGACAACTTATGTATATGCACATATACAGATGCGTGCATTTACAAAAGAAACCTTTCGTAAATGCATATATAGAAGTGGTTGGCTTCTATAAATGCGCATATACATAAGTGGGCATATATGGATACCAACTTCCATAAATGAACATATACAAAAGTCAGCTTTCGTTTAGCGCATATACAAAAGAATGCTTCCTTATATATGAATTTACGGAAGGAGGCTTCCCTAAATGCACATATATAGAATGGATTATGTATATGCACATATACAGAAGTGGCCACCTTTCATATATGTGCATTTATAGAAGCCTTATTCCGTAAATGAGAATATATGGAAGTGGTCTCTTTCCGTAAATGTGCACATATATAGAATCCAACTTCCTTAAATTTGCATATACAGAAGTATACTTCCATATATCGCATATACATAGGTGCACTTTTGTATATGCACATTTACGGAAGCACGCATATATTTAAGTGGACACCTTCCTTATATGTGCATTTATGGAAGTCACCTTTTGTAAATGTGCATATACAGAAGTGGTCGTCTTATGTAAATGCACACATATACATAAGTGGTCGTCTTATGTAAATGCACACATATACAGAAGCCAACTTATGTAAATGCACATATATGAAATTTGGGGTCTGTATAGCGCATATACAAAAACGTACTTCCATATATGAACATTTATAGAAACATGCATATATGAAAGATAAATTTCATATATACACATACAGGGAAGTTGATCACCTTCTGTATATGCGCATTTATGGAAAATGGCTTCTGTATATGCACATTTATAGAAGTGACTGCCTTTTTTATATGTGTGTATATGGAACCACACATATACAGAAGTCAGCTTTTGTATATGTGTATATACAGAAGTGGTTGCCTTCTATAAATGCACATATACGGAAGTCAATTTTTGTATATGTGCATTTACGAAATCTTCCTTCCACAAATGTGCATTTACAAAAGTTGTCTTCCGTAAATGTGTATATACAGAAGTGATCACCTTTCATAAATGTGTGTATGTAGAAGTGTGCATATACAAAAAATGGATTTCGTATATGCACATATACATTATGTATATATGCATATACAAAAGCATGCTTCCATATACGCACATTTACAGAAGTCACATTTTGTGTATGTGCATTTGCAGAAGCCACCTTCCGTAAATGTGCATATAAGAAAGTGGTCAGCTTCTGTAAATGCACATATACGAAAACACACATATATTGAAGCCAACTTCCATAAATTCACATATATGGAAGCGTGCATATATGAAATTTGACTTCGGTATATTTCTTTCGTATATGTGCATTTATAGAAGGCATATGAAAGTACACATTTATGGAATCCACCTTCCATAAATGCACATATACGAAAGTGGATAGCTTCCATAAATGTGCAAATATGGAAGCACTTTTGTAAATGCACATATGAAGAACCGCGCATAGACGGAAGCTAACTTCTGTAAATGTGCATATACGAAAGTTAGTTTATGTATAGCACATATACAGAAGTGTGTTCCTATATATGTGCATTTGTAGAAGCGTGTGTATATGGGAGGTGGCTTATGTATATGCACATATATGGAAAGTTATGGCTTTTGTATATGCACATTCACAGAAGTTGCCTTCTGTAAATAAGCATACACGTAAGTGGCATCCTTCTATAAATGCGCATATACAAAAGCGTGCATATATATAGAATCCAAATTCCATAAATATACAAATACAGAAGAAAACATATACAAAATTCAGTGTCTGTATATGTGTGCTCATGAAAGTTAGCCATTTCCATCTATGCACATTTATGAAATGTTGATTCTGTATATGCACATTTATGAAAGTCGTCACCTTTTGTAAATGCACATATACAGAAGACAACTTCCGTGTATGCACATTTATGGAAGTGGCCACCTTCCATAAATGCACATATATGGAAGCCAATTTCATATATGCACATATATGGAAGTGCACATTTATGGAAGCTATTTTCCGTAAATGTTGTTGGACAGTTTGTTTGGACAGTTGGTTGTGATCGATGTCAACACTTGGAGAGTGATATTATCCATTGATGTCAAACCTTGGAGAGTGATATTAGAGATTGATTTCAACCCTTGGAGATGTCTTAAAGCCATAGATATGTGGATGGGATCATTGGGCAATTGGTTGTCATGTTAGAGGTATGCCATTGATATTTTCACATTGTTAAGGTATACACTTGTTATGGTACAGATCATGGTGCAAGTTGATGTACATGGTTGATGTACATCATTGATGTGCATGATTGGAACATGGTATGGTACAGGTGTTGATGTACATGGTTGATACATGGTATAGGTTGGTACATGGTATGGTACAAGCACATATATTGTGATGGTACGTTGGTGACTTTGATACATTCTTGGTAGAGGCATGTGTTGGTGATGGTGGAAATATGGTTGAGAGGTGCCCTTGGTATATGATCCATGTGAGAGGATCCAGTGATAGGTTGGTCATGGAACCTACAGTTGATGAGGAATAAATACATGAAGGTCAGTATACTTGTAGGTAAGACTATCATAGATGGATATTACATGTCATTCCATTTCTAGTGATATATGGTATGCCATGTAGTTCCTCACAGTTGAGGAGATATGGCTCTATGATGTTGGAGGTCCCTCAAAAATATTATGGAAGCCTCTTGAAGGTCATCAAGAAGCTTGACCAATCAAAGTAGTTGCAACAAGGGATTAATTATTGATTTATTAATTATTGAAAACAATTGTAGGGATAATTAATTAATTAGTGCATGTCATTAATTAATTATAGAAAAAATAAAAGAGGATTTAACAAGTTGCATGTCGAAGTAAAGTGGCAGTAAACAAAAGATAATTAATTATTGGAGGGATAATTAATTATTGCAATAATAATTAATTATTGGAAAGATAATTAATTATTACATGAAAAGAAAAGTGGTAGTGAATAGAAGATAACAGATTGAATGCCATCATGAGTTGAATAATTAATTATTGGAGGGATAATTAATTACTATAGGAAAAGAAAATTGAAATGAATAGAAGATAACAAATTACATGGGAGTTGCATGCTAGCATGAGTTGCATGCCATTAAGAAATTTATCCTATATAACAAAGAGAAGAGTCCATTGCAAATCACTTTTGTGTATTCACCTCTGAGCATACAAGTTGGAGATCCGAGGCAGTGAGTCGAGGTCAAAGAAGTCAAGTGAAGTAAGGTGTTTGCAGGAGCCGAGATTAAGGAGAAGGGGTTTCATACTGGAACTTCTTGAGTATATCCATGAGTTTCAAGAAGAAAAGTGTGGACATTTGCATGCTGTAGTGAGGAAAAGTGTGGACATCTGTGTGCTTTAGTGAGGAAAAGTGTGGATACCCACGTTCTTTAGTGAGGACAGTCACGGACCTGTGAGGAAAATTCCAAGAAGATCAGGGATGTGAGGAAAATTCCAAGAAGATCAGGGATCAGGAACTCAATTCAGCTTCAGAGTGAAGGTATGTTTTCTTGAGTTTGTTAAGGATTTATTTTGAATATATCAGGAATAGGTATGTCTCAGTAATTCATAAGTTGTTGGCTTGAATAATTCTCTTATGGATTTTGGCATGAGGAATAAGTGGTTGCAGTATTGATGAGATATTGATTTCAGTAGCAACAACAGGGGTATCATAAACAACAACAACAATAGGTTATCAGTTACAACAGAAGAGGTAGTGACAATTTTGTCTACAGTTATATTTCAGAGCTGTTGAATGGGGCAAGGAAAGGGGGTTGTAGCCTCCTTCTGGTTGAAGCCAGAAAAATAGGGAGTTGGAGCTTCCTTCAGGTTACAACCTGTAAACAGGGGGTTGGAGCCTCATTTTAGTTGTAGTTGGAGAAATAGGAAGTTGGTGCTTCCAATGAATGTAATATTTGAAAAATAAGAAAATCATTTCATGGTTTCTTCCCACATTGGGTTTCCACATGAAACTTCTGTTAAAATAATTAAAAAGTACCTAGGCAAGTGTTTCTCATCACCTAGGCACCTAAGGGGTGAGAAAGTGCCTAATGTGGACCCTATTCATTTAATTTGTGACAGACAAATTAAAATGTGACTTTTTGGACTTAGGGAAAGTGGGTAACTTAAGTGACTTTATCTCCACCGTTGATCTCATCCAATCTCCATTGTTGGATTGAGAAACTCTTCACCTTCCCTCATGAGGTCGATTAGGGTAGGAGGGCACACCCATTCTTGGGTTGTTGAAACAATTTTTGAGAGAGAAAGAAAGAGGAGGTCGAGTTTGAGAAAGCAGGACACATTTCCAGAGCTAGGGCATGCATTTCAAGGAAACAATCTAGCACACATTTCAAGGTAGGGTACAACATTTAATACAATCCATACAATACGTATTTCTAGAGGTCGTACAACCATTATTATGAACATAAATCAAGGAGGACAACAACTAGATTTTTGAGGAGGTTGGCATGCATTCCAAGGAAGCCACACAAGAATTTATTTGCACAGAAATCGAGGTACCTATTGGGCACGATTTTCTGTAGAGAAAATCCATACAGACTTGGCATAAATTTCAAGGGTCGTACAGTCTAGATTTTCTGGGCATAGTTTTCAACGAGATTTGGCATGAATTTTGAGGTATTGTTCCTACTGTGTATTTCATACAGAAAACTTAGAAAAGGGCACAAAAATTGAGACATTTTGTATAACATTTATTGTTAGGACATTCGTACAGTTGTACAAATTTTTGGGACATAAATCAAGGAGATTTTCTGGGACTGTTCAGAAGGAGTTTTGCTGAAGAAATTATGAGATAAGTTTGTGTAATTTTTGAATATGAATATGTTGTAAAATAAATTTCTCTAAAGCTCACAAATAATAAAAATTCCCTCTCTCACTGGTTTTCCCCTTGTGGGTTTTTCCAGGGTCGTTGTTAGACCCAAAATCAATGTGTTAAATTTTTTAATATTGTGATGTTGATATGTTTTTGTTTATGTGTTAAAGATCATTCTGAATCCTCATGCTTCAGTTCTGATAAGTTGTTTATATGCTGAGTTTATTTGGCTATCATAAAAATGGGTTTGGGCATTAAACAATGTTTGAAAATCA
Organism: Picea engelmannii; assembly: GCA_009831015.1. Lineage (NCBI taxonomy): Eukaryota > Viridiplantae > Streptophyta > Pinopsida > Pinales > Pinaceae > Picea > Picea engelmannii. Next base: position 363,216 of record ML781262.1, read on the forward strand.
ACGAGACTTGAAACTGGGTGGGCTCTGAAATTTTACATGGTATCAGATTTGAGTTAAAGAGAGGTAGATTTATATCAAAAAGTTAGAAAAGTGGGACATAAGTCACTTCACCGGACATAAATTTGAATTTTTTTATTTTCATCGCAAAAGGGTCAATGGCTATAGGTTTGAGGTTTGAGGACAGACTTCATGGGGCAGTGAAATTTGGTACTTGGAAGGAGAGTATGATCTTGTTGTTGCATGGAAGTGAGCTATGGGATATTGTTGAGAACTCCACAACAAATCCTGTAAATGGACCCACAGATGCAACTCTTCTAGAAGCATACACCAAGAAGAGTATCAAGGCTAAGGGGATTATCCTTGATGCCATCAAGGACCATTTGATTTCTAATGTGACTGGGAAGGAAAATTCCTATGAGATGTGGGAGTCCTTGACAAAGTTGTACCAGAGTACAAATGAAAACCAGAAGATGGTTTTGAGAGAAAAAATGAAGAGCATTAAAATGACCAAGGCTGAAAATGTGATCACATATCTTACTAGGTTGACACAGGTGAGAGATGAGCTTGGAGCTATGGGGGAGGCCATTGCTGATAGTGAACTTGTGAGGAAAGCATTGAATGGATTTTCCAAAGAATGGGTTGTTTTGTTGAGGGCATTGTGGCTAGGGAGATCCTTCCCAAGTGGGAATGTCTTTGGGATGATTTTGTTCAGGAGGAGACCCAAAGAGGTTATGTGCATGGAAGTTCACCTACAGGTCATGATGAGGAGAATGTGGCTCTTGATGCCAACAGAAAGAAGAAATTCAAAAAGGGTCCTAAGGGAGGAAACAAACTGAAGGGTGAAGGCAAGAAGTATATGAGCAAAGTCAAGTGCTTTGCATGTCACAAGTTTGGGAACTATGCATGACAGTGTCTAAACAAGAAGAAGAAGAATAAAAAAGCTTCAACAATGGTGGAGGAGTTCTCCACCAAGTTTGATAAGGATTTTTCCTTAGTAGTATGTCTTTCCACTAGGACCACTCATTCTAGTGTGTGGTATATTGACACTGGTGCCTCCCACCGCACTTGATAGATCTTACTCAGATTGGTGATCTTGAGGTGGTGCTTGGAGATGACCAGATGGTCAAGGAAGTTGGTAGTGGGACAATATCATTTCAAAGGGAGTATCTACCTCCCATGTTATTGAGAGAGGTCTTATATGTTCCTGGCTTGAAGAAGAAATTGGTTTCAGTTTCTGCTATTGAGGAGAGGGGCTATGAGGTATTGTTCTATGATGGACAGGTGCTCCTATTCCCCAAGGGGTCCAATATCACTTTGGCCAAAGTGATTGGGACTCAACATGAGAAGTTGTACAAGCTCATGTTCCAGCCAGCGAGTGCATTATTTAATTCTACCAGCATCAGTGATCTATGTGAGCTATGGAACAGGAGGATGGCCCACTTGCACCATGGGGATTTGAGGGTACTGAGGGAGATTGTGACTAGAGTTCCAGATTCCAGTACATAGCACCAGGAGTTGTGCAAGGGGTGTGCTTTGGGAAAGTAAACCAAGACTACTTTTCCAAGCAGTGACAGTAGAGAAGCAGATATACTTGATCTTATTCATTCTGATGTATGTGGTCCAATGTCTTCTGCATCTTTTACTGGTTGTTTATACTATGTCATATTTAGTGATGGCTTATCATGGACGTCTTGGATTTTCTTCATGAAGACCAAAGGACAGGTCTTCAATCAATTCCAAGAGTTCAAATCTCTTATGGAGAACCAGACTAGGAAGAAAATCAGAGTACTGAGGACAGATAATGGGGGTGAGTATACCTCTAAGGAGTTCATGGAATTTTTTGTAGGAGAGGGCATCAGGAGAGAGTTGATTGTTCCTTACAACCCATAGTAGAATGGGGTTGCTGAGAGGAAGAACATGGCCATAGTTGGGCTATGAGAGCCATGTTACATGATCAGGGGTTGCCACTTTTTATTTAGGTTGAGGCATGATACACTGCAGTTTATCTGCAAAACAAGAGTCCACACAGAGCAGTGGGGAGTATGACTCCTAAGGAGTATTTCTCTGGGAAGAAGCCTAAGGTGGAGAACTTTAGGATTTTTGGGTTCCTTACATATTCACATGTCCCTTTTGATAAGAGGACAAAGCTAGAACCCACAGCAGAGAAGGGGATATTTGTTGGGTATAGCGAGACTTCAAAGGATTTCCGCATATACATCCCTTCCTTGAGGAAGACAGTTTTGAGAAGAGATGTGAGATTTGAGGAGGATGGAGCCTTTCAGAAGCCACGAGGGACAAAGAGGGGTGATAAATCATCACCTTAGATTCATTGAGTCCACAACAGACTTCAATGACCTAGAGTTCGGGGCCACTAGTTTCAGTGATGACTGGTCCATAGGTTACAGGGCCACAGATGTCAGGATCACAGGTTATTGGTCCACAGGTTTCAGGATCGAGTTCTCCAGATTCTACTTCAGGGTCAAAGTCTTCAGGTGATGGGCTTGAATAGGGAGATTCCCCTCCATGGGACACTACTTCAAAGAGGAGGAAGCCCAAGTGGCTTCAGGATACTTTGAGGGAGGCACATGGTTCAGTGGGGAATCCCAGACAGGCTGTGAGTGAGAGTAAACCTCACAATATATTTTGCAGCTACATTGCGATGATGAGCAGCATCGGGGAGTCTAATCCTTCAACTTTTGAGGACGCTACTGGTAGATAGTTTTGGAGATATGCGATGATGGAAGAGTATAGTTCCATCATGAAGAATGATGTTTGGGATATTGTTCCTATACATGAGGGGAAGTCATTGGTGACTTCCAGGTGGCTCTATAAACTCAAGTATGTTGCAGATGGCAGCATTGAGAATTACAAAGATCACTTTGTGGCTCAGGGTGTCTCACAGGTTGAGGGAGTTGATTATGATGAGACCTTCGCACCGGTTGCTAGATATACCTCGATCAGGTCAGTGATCTATATTGCAGCAGAGATGGGTTGGAAGATCCACCATATGGATGTGAAAAATGCATTTCTGAATGGTCTCATATAGGAGGAGGTGTATATTGAGAAAGCATTGGGATTTGAGGTGCATGAGAGATATTCTCATGTATGCAGACTGAAGAAGGCATTGTATGGGAGGAAACAAGCTCCTAGAGCTTGGTATTCTAGGATTGATGCCTACTTGCAACAGTTGGGATTTGAGAAGAGTGAGGCAGATCCCAACCTATACTTCATTTTGGTTGGAGAGGATCCTATCATACTTGTTGAAACAGAGCTTAAATTTTTACCTTAAAACAAAATTTTGGTACCCTAGAGTCTTTGCATTTTTAAAATCTTTATAAAATAAAAATTTTCACACCTAATAAATTTGAAATACACCGGGGTTTTAATCTCGGAAAAAGAATGGTTGAGGATTAAGTTAATATACACTCCAAATACTTTCTCAAATGATATTCTGAATGAACCACAATGATAGAACTCGAAGTTTTTCTAAAACATATCGGGATATCGGAGTTCGCGAGTTGATAATAACAAATTTCAATACACCTTAAATCCCGATCTCCCGATCTCCGATTTCCCGATATGCTAATCTCCTATTAATCCATTATTTTTAAATCCCATTTAAAAAAAATTGGTTTTAAACGTTAAGTTAATCATATCGGGAAATCGCGTTTCGCGGTTTCGAATGAACAAGTAAACTTAACATCGTTCTCCCCGATTCCCCGATCCCCGACCTAAAACAATTCTTAATGAAAGTTTGACCATAA
>ML781262.1:410620-426889 GCA_009831015.1 Picea engelmannii
TCAACCCCATCACTTTCAAAGGGACATATGCCTTCCGCGGGTGGATGTAACCAAATTTGATGGCTCGGACCCCACTAGTTGGGTCACACAAATGGAACATTATTTCTCTCTCTACAACATTACAGATGACTTGGCCAAACTCTAGTATGGTGTTCTCCATCTAGATCAAGAACGTTGGAAATGGTGGCAATGGAGAAAAACTTCCCGTCAAGGGTATATTGCTTGGACACAATTTGTTGCTGAGATTTATGAATGCTTTGGCACTGACACCAACCATTTGGGCCGTTTGACAAAATTGAAGCAATCAGGCACAGTCGAAGACTTCATAGCTGCATTTGAGCGTCTGGCTTTTCGAACAGAGGGCATGACCGATGCTTTCTTTCGAGAGTGTTTTATCAGTGGCCTCAAGGAGGATATTCGGGCCCATGTCCTCATGGCTCGACCTATGACTTGGGTGGAGGCTACCAAAAAAGCTAAAGAAGCACAACAAATTGTTTCCTCTCAAAACCATAAGCCTTCCTTTATCCTGCGCCCTAAACCAGTAAACCCCACTACTCCCTCTGCCCCATTAAAAATCCAAAAATTGACCAGGGCTGAAATGGTTGAACGCCAACTCAAAGGCCTCTGTTATAATTGTGATGACAAATATTTCTCAGGCCACAAATGTAAGGAACAAAATATCTTTATGGCCATCTCTGAGGATATTCAGGAAGAAGATGTTGACACTCCCCCTATGCCCAAGTCACCAGAAATATCTGACATAAACCCTCCCTCTGACCCTCCCGAAGTAGAACTGATCATTTCCCTCAACGCTCTCACCGGCTTCTCGACCCCCCAAACCCTCAAGTTAATCGGTTACATCAAGCACCGAAAGGTCATCATCCTGGTTGATAGTGGCAGCACCCATAATTTTATTCATCGCCGCATTGCCCAAGAAACCCATTGCTACATCCATGCTGTCAACAATTTCCAAATCATGATTGTCAATGGTGGTTCTATGAAATGTGGCGGGTGCTGTGAAAATGTGCGCCTCCAAATAGGTGACTACCACCTCAAATCCCATATGTTTTCTATTGACATGGGTGGTTGCGACATTGTGTTGGGTGCCGACTGGCTAAGAACTCTGGGTCCCATTCTCATGGATTTTCAGAACTTAACCATACAATTTGACCAAGGAGGCCACAAATATAAATTTCAAGGCATCACTGCTGGTTCACCTAAGGTCATCGGTTCTCATCGCATGGAAAAACTGCTCAAAAAAGGTCATTTTGGTGTCATTGCCCAACTCCATGCCATACAAGCCACAAAGACCCCACCAGTGCCCCAATACCTCCAAGCCCTCCTTTCTAAACATCAAATAGTATTTTCCACTACCCAAGGACTCCCTCCTTCCCGCGGTGTCCATGATCATTCCATTCCCCTTGTCCCAGGAAGCCTTCCCCCCAATATACGTCCATATCGCCACCCCTTTGCACAAAAAAATGAAATTGAAAAAATGGTCCAGGAACTCCTTACTGCCGGAGTCTTTCGTCCTAGTACGAGCCCTTACTCCTCTCCAGTCGTCATGGTACTGAAGAAATAAGTTTTTTGGAGAATGTGTCCTGACTTCCGTGCTCTCAACAAACTAACCATCAAAGACAAATTTCCCATTCCTGTCATTGATGACCTCCTGGATGAATTGAGTGGTGCCCAATTCTTTACCAAACTTGATCTTCGCTTGGGCTATCACCGGATACGTATGAAAGAGGCCGACATTCCCAAGACGGCCTTTCGCACTTATGAGGGCCACTACGAGTTTTTGGCCATGCCCTTTGGTTTGTGTAACGCCCCCTCCACCTTCCAGAGCCTCATGAACCATGTCTTCAGCCCTTTTCTCCGTCATTTTGTCTTAGTTTTCTTTGATGATATCCTCATATATGGAAAAACCTGGACCGACCATCTTACTCATGTGGATCAAGTTCTCCGCCTACTCTCTCAGCACCATCTTTTCCTGAAACAGTCCAAATGTGCTTTTGGTGCCTCTGAAGTAGAATACTTGGGTCATTTGGTGAGAAAGAATGGCATCAGGGTGGACCCGAAAAAGATTGAAGCTATGAAAGACTGGCCGCACCCAAAGACTCTCAAAAGATTGCATGGATTTTTGGGCCTCACAGGGTATTATCACAAGTTCGTTAAGAACTATGGAAAGATTGCAGCACCTCTCACGACTCTCCTCAAAAAGAACTCTTTCACTTGGACTCCAGCAGTTGCTCAAGATTTTCAAACCTTGAAGACGGCCATGTGCACCACTCCGGTTCTGGCCCTTCCCGACTTCACAAAGACCTTTGTGTTGGAATGTGATGCCCCAGGGAAAGGAATTGGCGTTGTCCTTATGCAAGAGGGTCGACCTTTGGCCTTCACTAGCAAGCAACTGTCTGAAAAGAATCTGGGCAAACCCATTTATGAAAAAGAAATGTTGGTGATTCTGCATGCTGTTAAGTTGTGGCGTTCGTATCTCTTGGGGCAACGCTTCCAAATTAAGACAGACCATCAAAGCCTCAAGTACTTTATGGAACAACGCATTTCTTCCCAGGAACAACAAAAATGGGTGACTAAGATATTTGGATATGATTATGAGATCATTTACAAAAAGGGAAAAGACAATGTCGTGGCGGATGCACTGTCTCGGAAATATGAAGACGAAGGATCCCTTTTTTCTCTTTCCTTCATTGTACCCGATTGGCTCCAAGCTATGCGCTAGGAATGGCTTCAAGATCCCAAAAGTTCGCATCTGATCCAACAACTATAGAACAAGGCTCCGGCTCCCCTAGGGTACTCCTAGCTCCAAGATGAGCTTCGATACAAAGGTCGCTTGTATTTAAGTAAACAATCCAAGCTCAAATCCACGGTGCTTTCTGAGCTTCATGCTACACCCACAGCGGGGCACTTAGGGTTCACCAAAACATATGACCGAGTCAAACATTCTTTTTTCTGGGATGGTATGAAACAAGACATCCGTAAGTTTGTTGCTGAATGTGAGGTGTGTCAACGCAACAAGGGAGAAACAGTCAAATCTCCAGGCACCCTCCAACCACTTCCGATTCCCCATGCTATTTGGAAGGACATCTCTATGGACTTTATCACGGGCTTACCCAAATTAGGGAATAAATCAGTCATAATGGTGGTGGTGGATCACCTTTCCAAGTATGCTCATTTTTGCACTCTTCCCCACCCATTTACTGCATCCATGGTGGCTCAAATTTTCATGGACCAGGTCTTCAAGCTGCATGGCATGCCGCACTCTATTGTTTCTGATCGAGACCCAACTTTCACAAGCAATTTTTGGCAAGAATTGTTTAAGCTACAAGGTACACAATTGCATCTCAGCTCAGCTTATCATCCCCAAATGGATGTTCAAACGGAAGTTGTCAACAAGTGTTTGGAAACATATCTGAGGTGCTTTTCCTCTGAAAAAACAACACTAGTGGGCTCAATGGTTACCCCTCGCCGAATGGTGGTACAACACTACATACCATACAACCACTCGCATGACTCCTTTTGAAGCAGTATATGGACAGAAGCCAGCGTCAGTTCTCTCATACTTACCGGGTACCTTGAAGGTCTAGGCGGTTGACCAAACACTTACAGTCTGAGAGGATATCCTTCATACCCTTAAAGAGAACTTGGTCATGGCACAGAATAGAATGAAGAAGCAAGCAGATCAAGGTCGCTTTGAACGTCAATTTGTAGAAGGGGATCAGGTGTTTCTGAGACTGCAACCATATAAGCAAACTTCCCTCAAGGCCGAGCAGTGTCAGAAGCTAGCACCCAAATTCTATGGCCCTTACACAGTTCTCAAGCATGTGGGACAAGTCGCATATCAGTTAGCTCTGCCCAGTCAGTCAAAGCTACATCATGTTTTTCATGTTTCATGCTTGAAGAAGGTGATTGGAACTAGGTGCCAAATTCAAACCAACCTTCTAGAGTTAGCTGAAGAAGGATCCATTTGGCTACAGCCAGAAGCAGTTTTGGACCAGCATGAGAGTCGCCTACGTCAGAGAACCATCAAGGAAGTGCTAGTACAGTGGAAAGATATGACTCCAGCATATGCCAGTTGGGAACCAGCTACCATTCTGCAGTAGTTTCCACATCTCAAGCCTTGAGGACAAGGTTGTTTTTAAGGGGGCGGACATGTTAAGGTCCTAACCCGCACATAGGTAGATCAATGTATTCGGATGTAATAAAGGTCAATATTAATAAGGCCTTTCAATAAAATAGAATAAGGCGGATGTAAGAAGACCTAATAGAAGCTTCTACTTCTAGAAGGATCTTCCTCTATATGCTTCTCTTAATAGACAGATTTAGTATAAATAAGGGGTGAGGGTATGAGAACCCTAGCTTGGAGATTATTGTAACAGAGCACTGCTCCACTGGAGGTTGCCCCCTCGAAGAGGCCTATGAACATTGCTTTCTGAATCAAATTTCTTTTGCTATTGCTATTTCGTATATCATTTCTATGTATTGTGAAGATTATGTTGGATATTTTACTGTTATTCTACCATTTCTAGCATTTTATTTCTGTTCTGCATATTTTATATATCTAGTATCTTGCAATTCTGGAATCCTCTTGAAGGTCATCAAGAAGCTTGACTAGTCAAAGTGGTTGCAACAAGGGATTAATTATTGATTGATTAATTACAAGGATAGTTAATTAAGTATTTCATGTCATTAATTAATTATGGAAAAAATAAAGGAGTATTTAACAAGTTGCATGTCGAAGTAAAGCAGAAGTAAACAGAAGATAATTAATTATTGGATGGATAATTAATTATTGCAGGAATAATTAATTATTAGAGAGATAATTAATTATTACATGAAAAGAAAAGTGGTTGTAAATAGAAGATAACAGATTGCATGCCATCATGAGTTGCATAATTAATTATTGGAGGGATAATTAATTACTACAGGAAAAGCAGATTGGAGTGAACAAAAGATAACATGTTGCATGTGAGTTGCATGCCAACATGAATTCCATGTCATTAATAAATTTCTTCTATATAACAAAGAGAAGAGTCCATTGCAAATCACTTCTATGTATTCACCTCTGAGCATACAAGATGGAGATCTGAGGAATTGAGTCGAGGTCAGAGAAGTCAAGTGAAGTAAGGAGTTTGCAGGAGCTGAGAGTAAGGAGAAGGTGTTTCATACTATAACTTCTTGAGTATATCCATGAGTTTCAGGATGAAAAGCACAAACATCCACGTGTTGTAGTGAGGAAAAGCGCAGATACCCACAGGCTTCAATGAGGACAGTCACGGACCTGTGAGGAAAATTCCAAGAAGATCAGGGATCAAGAACTTAGTTCAACTTCATAATGAAGGTATGTTTTCCTGAGTGTGTTAAGAATTTATTTTGAATATATCAGGAACAAGTATGTCTCAGTAATTCATAAGTTGTTGGTTTGGAGAATTCTCTTATGGATTTTGGCATGAGGAATAAGTGGTTGCAGTCTTAATGAGATATTGATTACAGTAGCAGCAACAGAGGTATCAGAAGCAACAACAAAAAGAGGTTATCAGTTACAACAAAAGAGGTAGTGACAGGTTTGTCTACAGTTGTATTTCAGGGCGGTTGGACGGGGCAAGGAAAGGGGGTTGTAGCCTCCTTCTGGTTGAAGCCATAAAAATAGGGAGTTGGAGCTTCCTTTAGGTTGCAGCCTTTAAATAGGGGGTTGGATTATCCTTCCAATTGTAGATGGAGAAATAGGAAGTTTGTGCTTCCAATGAATGTAATCTTTGAGAAATAATAAAAGCATTCTGTGGTTTTTTCTCGCATTGGGTTTCCACATAAAACTTAAGTGTACTATGTTTATGTGTTGTTTATGCATTGATTTATGATACTGATGCTATATTGAATTTTGATTGAATATTTATATTGTAGTTAAAGAAAGAAAAGTACTAATACTAATCCACCCCCCTCTCAGTATTCCAACAAATGCACATATACAAAAGTGGCCAGCTTCCATAAGTGCATATATATGGAAGCACTTATGTAATTGTGCATATAGAGAAACGTGCATATATGGAAACCAACTTCCATATATGTGCATATACAAAATCCAACTTCTATAAATGTGCATATATGAAAGTGTGCATATATGGAAGTCAGCTTCTGTATATGCCCAAAGATTCCATTTATAACTTATCTCCTATGGTTCTTTAACATGTTGGATGGTAAACAATTGTTGCTACAAAATTAAATGGAGGATGTTATCTAGAATCAAACTCCCTAAAGCTTGAGAAGAGGAGACACTTTACCTTTTAAAAGTCAAGAGTGAATGAAATTTTACTTTGAAGAATAAGTTGTATTTGTTGAAAACATTACACAAAAAATTGTTTCTCTAATATAATTTTTTATCACTATTGAATTATGACCTCATGAACTTTGAATATTTTCTCAAGTGGCAAGGTTAGACACAATCAATATGGTACTTGCATTGGTTGCATGGTATAAGTGGACAATTTGTCAGTTGGGTGTTAAATCGACTTTGTTAAATGGTTATGTGGATGAAGAAATTTATGTAGAACAACCTGAAGGTTTTTAAATTTCAGGTAAACAAAATCATGTTTATAGGTTGAAGAAGGCTTTGTATGGTCTCAAACAAGCACTAAGATCTTGGTATTCAAGGATTGATAAATACTTTCAAGATCATGGCTTAGTTAAGAGTTAATTTGAACCCAATTTTCATACCCTTCAGTTAAAACAAGATATTCTAATTGTTGCATTATATGTTGATGATTTAATCTACAAAAGGATTGAGTTAACATATTGAAAATATGTTCATGATTGATTTGACATATTGAAAATGATGTATTATAAAAGAGATTGATTTGAAATACTCAACAAGTGTGATATTTTGGTCCAAATAGTTAGTATTTTTTCTTTTCCATTTATCATATTGAATGTATTTGAGACTTCAACTAGACAATATCTTCCTTCTATTCCATTACCATATAAAAGGCATTTGAAACTTAAAAAAAACAAGGGAATTAGTTGCAAAGCAGCTAGTCCCTACCTTTAAAATAAATTAAATATTATGTTAAACCAAAAAAGAAAACTCAAAATTGAAAACTCATGAGTTTATTTTAAACTTGTATAATCATTATTGTAAATTTTGAATTATATCATTATAATAATTATTACAATCATTATCGTTGTTACTTTTGGAAATGATTACACACACAGACACACACATTTGAGTTATAAATATTTCAACTTATTTCAAGACTAAGTTATTTTAAAATATCAATTAGGTTATCAAACATGGCTCCCACTCCACTAAAGTATTTCATTTTTCTCCTTCTATCTATCACTTAGTTCACCCTCGATGAAAAATATTGAAGTTGCATCATGAGATATATATTACATTTATAATAATGAATTGCTTGAAGCCCCAACTATTTAGTATTAATGGTATTTATGCTATTAGTAGTACTTATGTAATTCAAGGATTTGTTCAAATGTCAAAGTGCCACCCTAACATGTTAGAGGATATGTTCAAGTATCACCCTAACATCTTAGGTTAAACAATAGCTATCTATACTATTAACTTCTTTGTTTGTATTATTATGTAATTAGTTCATTTTAGTGGTGGGAGGTATTGAATCTTTTTAACATGTTAGACTAAACAATAACCATTTATAACTATGTAGACTATAAAATTTTGTTTTTTGTGTCATTATGTAATCATTTCATTTTAGTGATGAAAATTATTGGATCCTTTTAAGTCACCCAATCAAATTTACATTTGTCACAAATTTGTTCATATGTTATTATCACTTTAACATGTTAAGGTAAACCAATACTATATGGATCATGAAATCTCTTCTTACATTATGAGACTAAGGGATGGTAGTATTCCCAAACATGTCTATCTTGTGATTTATGGAATTATAACTGTGTAGGAAGTTTGAAACATCCAACATTTCGAGTGGACAGTCCACCCATCATAAGGCACTCTTGAAGAAAGAATGAAAATAAAAAACATTAAAGAGAAGCTTTATAAATGCCTGACGAGAAGGGAAAGTTAGAGAGAAGTAGAAAAAATATAATCATTGAATGAATTAATTTGTTACCAATTAATACAAAATAATGAATTAATAATAATTTTAAGAACTTAAATATTGAGAGTCAAATAAAAGGTAAGGAAGTAGTTGTTGAAATAATTAAACTGTTACTATTTAATAATTAGGTTATAAGGGGAGGGAATTTTGTTTTAATTAAAAAAAAAAAGGTAATAATAAATTTATTTTATTATTATTAAGGTTTAAATTTGATATTGCCGGAGGGTGGTCTTAGAGAATAAAGGAAAGGCTAACTCAAAGTTAAAAGATAAAAGATAGTGAAGATAACTACTAATTCAAAGATGAAAATAATAAAAAGGGAGGGGGGTTATAAAATGAAAATTAAAGGAGTCTAAGAATTAGAAGGAACTTAAAAAAAAAGAGGTTGATAATAGAGAAGTAAAAAAGTGGGTTTAAGTCTCATGGTTTCAACATAGGTCCCAAAGGGCTCATTGTTAGTAACATATAACTTTCAAAAATGTTTTGATTTATGTCATAATTATGGCATATTTAAGGAAGTCATGTATCTTAATATAAAAATAATGTTAATGAGGACACTCATAAAATAGTGATATCTCGTAATTCAATATGGTTGATAGATTCCAAATATATATAATGATTGACGAACTAGTCTAAATTATAATATAATATTTCAAACACAAATTTTCATTAAACATTCCACATAATTTGAAATCTCTAATTGTCTTACACCCCAATTTTGAGATGATTTTAAAATTAAGCTATAAAAAACTTCAAAGGCCTATAAATTATTTAAAAATGTAACACAAAGCTCTTACCAAATTGTGCAAAGAGAACATTATAACAACAAACATTGAAACTGAGAAGCTAAAGAGAAATGTTCATTAATAGAGTATAGTGAAATTTTATGAGTTAAATTGGCACACTGGATAACAAGAGCTTTAAGGTGGTTTACATTATTAACCACAAAATAGTTCTTATGAAATTCAATCTTTACCATCCACCTTCTTTGACATGATCCTCCATAATAACCATTGCAACCATGCAATAAATGAATACAAGTAGTAAAATTTATTGGAGATATCAATTTATGAGTGCATATAAGCCTACATGCATTGTTAATAAATGACCATTTATTATTATAATTGAAAAAAATAAATAAATAATTTTAGGGATTATGATTAAGGAAGAAACTAAATAACTAGATTTAACATTACTCTATTTTTAAAAAATAGAAAAGTCTTGTGAATATAAATGTAGTAAATTGATGAGATATTGGTATTATTTAAAATTCGTAAAAAAGTATTGTGAATATTTTAAAAAAATGATCATTTATTATTATAATTGAAAAAAAAAAAAAAAAATAGCTTTAGGGATTATGATTAAGGAAGAAACTAAATAACTAGATTTAACATTACTCTATTTTTTAAAAAGCAGAAAAGTGTAGTAAATTGATGAGATATTGGTATTATTTAAAAAGGTAAAAAAGTATTGTGAATATTTTAAAAAGTAAAAAAATAAATTGTGAATATAAATATAGTAAAATATTGAAATGTTGGTATTATTTAAAAAAGTATTGTGAATATAAATATAGAAAGTTATTGAGAGATTGGTGTTGGTGGTTTTAATTGCCTTTTCTGGACACTTAAACCACACTTCACATTAGTTATCAATCCAGGGTATGTCTATTATTCCAAGGTTACATGCAAAGTCTATGCAGGAGAGTGGTAAAGGAAACAACTAGATGTGACTAATATAGTCTGAAATCTCAATCATCAATATGTCAACCAACCAATTGTAGACCTATGATAATTATAAAGAGAATGCAATTGCTATAATTTAAGAAATGAAATCCATGTACAAAAGAATTCTTATAATCATAAATCCTTAATAACAACTTTAACAATATTATCTAAATTCTATAAGTTCCTAGCAACAGTAAAGAAATCAAACCAATTCCTATAGTAATGACACCAACAGAAATCCAATCCTCACTCGATCAATCCTATATTACGTCTTGTAAGAAATAGAAAATAAGAAGCGGATTAGCACACACACATAAACCAATACAATGAAGATTATAATAATAATAATAATAATCTATTTTTAAGGTCACGGCCAAGCCAGCACACCAAATTGGTGTATGAGACCCCCTTGTTTGTGGGACAAGGGACCCCCCTCCGCCCAGCGATTTGACTGGTAAAGTCTACGAAGGTATACATACCCTACACCCCTCTAGATTTGAACCTGTGACCTCTTAAGAGGAAACACATGTTCTTAACCATTAGGCCCACTCAGGCTGTATAAATCAAAAGCACTAATGTAACACCAACACCTGACCACTGAAGGGGGGCCTTCCTCCACTAATCAGGGATGCGAAGATTAATCACAAATTAACACTCAGTGAATAAAATCTCGCATACTCTATTATATAAAAGATACAATAGTCTCAATGATCTTGCTACGGTCTTGCTCTTTAGCTATGTTGTTTCTATGTTTGTCTCCTTCAAGGATCCTTAATACATTTATATATATGTTGGATGGAAAATTTTCCCAACATAATATCTAGACAAATCCATACATAATTAGCATGAAATCTGTAATATATAATTAGCATGAAATTTGTTGTGCATGTATGTTGTTACATCACTTGTATAAAATAGAGAAACTTGTTACACATATCTCAAATTATCTCCAATGGTTGGTACCCCCGTATCATGGTAGTGACTTATCGTTGTTGGAGTTATTTCACACACACCTAGGATTTCTTTTTCCTAAGGTTTTTCCTATGTTTATTAGTCATTATTTAGTCTCCTATATTTTAGGGAGAATGTTCCTCTAGGAGAATATTCTCTTCAGTTCACACTTCAGTTTGATTAGTTGAGTGGAGTCTAGATGCCACATTGGTATTGTCACCATGCATCATTGGGATCATCACCAAATAATGTGCATTATCCTTGGGATCATCACCAGAGTAGCACATTACTCGTGATTCCATGATCTCCTCCTCACTTCACTATGTTTCAGTCAGTTAACTAAAGACTGATAGACTAGTTAACTTAGCTAGGTGGCAGTTCACTCTCGTAACTACCCGAGAGACTAGACTAGGTGGCAGTTTACTCCCGTAATTGTTGGTGTGTGTCCAAATCACTCTAGACCACCACTATGGCGCATTGGATTCTCCTCTAGTGTGCATTGGTTGAGTTATACAAAGTATATCATGTGTAAATTATCATTCATTCATTTGGTTAATGAGAATAATTGCCTTAAATTGGTTAATGAGAATAATTGTCATAATTATGTTGAACCAGCACATAATAGATCTAGTTGGGAATTGACATACACAGTTGCCATAATTTACAACTGTGTATGTCAATTCCTAGCTATATCTATTATGTGCAGGTTCAACACATTTACATGGTATTAGATCCGATAGACTGCTAGGGAAAATACACACCAAATTATTTTTGCAGGTATCGGAGATTGAAGACAACGGAAAAATGGAATTTCCAAAAGAATTCATTCTTACACCTTACAAATTCTTTGCATGGAAGGAGAATATGATAATGCATCTTCGAAGCAGAGGATTGTACAGGTTAACCATGAGCACAGAGGCAGAACCAACATCAGTCGTAGAAAAATCCAAGTATCTAAATCAAATCGATGAAGCGTTCAGAACAATTTGCAGTCTCATTTCTCCTGAACTCCTCTTTCACATTTCCTCATGTAAAACCCCCAATGAAGCCTAGACCACCATGGAAGGGATTTTTGGAAAATGGGATGAGATGAGGGGACACATGGTCGAGGTGGAATTTCTCACATTGGATCCAAAAAGCTTCGACAATCTCCAATATTTCTTTACCAAATATAAGGATTTGTTGTCACAAATCAAAGCTTGTGGGGTTGATAAATCTAAGGAGGAGAAACAAATGGTTCTCACCATTCTCTTAAAACTTGGTCCAGAATACTCAGTGTTTGTATCCACATTTCATTCAGTTAGATTCTGATATACCTGGACGATGCCCTCTCTTGAGGCCTTTATCAAGTCTCTGACACAAGAGAAGAACAAGCTCATCAATATGGGAAAAATCAAAGGCCCAAAGGCGCATGCACTTACTGTGGAAGATGGAAGTGGTCATCCATATCAGAAATATAAATACAAAGACAAAAGGAAAGCACATGCAAATCCAAAGAAGGAAGGGTACTCAAAACCCTTCAACGATGCCTTCGGATCCAAAGGTGGAAAGGGAAGAAAAGGAGAGAAATGCACTTACTACCATAAAGGATTCCATCCATAATCTGCATGTATGCATAAACAGATAGATATAATGACCCAAATACTTCATAAAAACAAACATGGATATGGAATCCCTGAGGGTTCCAAGAAGAAGAATCCAGAAGATCGGAATCCCAAGAAAGGCAATTCTAGCCATGCTTTGATTTCCGTCAACTCCTCTCTCGATGCTTGGATCGTAGATTCAAGAGAATCACACCACATGGCTGCCACAAAAGAAGTCTATTCTTCATTGGATGCTTGCAAAGGTATTTCTATTCGGATGGGGGACAACTCTCTAGTCGAGGTCACTGGCAAAAGAAGGATTGAACTCACAAATAGAAGCTTCGAGAATGTGTTGCATGCTCCCAAACTTTTCGCCAGTCTTCTCTCCGTGTATTAGATGACTAACTTCGGCACCGGAAAGAGATTCATATTCACACCTAATGCAATGGATATCTATGACATGCAAACCAATTCCATGGTTTCTACCGGTGAGGTAAATCATCAATCTAGACTCTACACATTTTCTGAATTTATTGAACCAGATTATGCATTACTGCTTACCCATGTTGATGAAAGTAGTAGGATATGGAACGAAAGGTTCGGGCATTTAAATTTCATATATATGCAACAAATTAGAAAGTAGGGAATGGTTTATGGTCTACCCGACATCCACTTATTCAAAGGTATTTGTGAGGGATGTGTTCTTGGAAAACACCCTCAAGAGAAATTCGACAAAGGAAAGACTCATAAGGCTTCATTTCCTTTAGATCTAATTCATAGTGACCTCATGGGACCTTTTCTACATCCATAAATTAGTAAAGAGAGGTACATGCTCATTTTTGTTGATGATTTCTCACGCTTCACATGGATTTTCTTTCTCAGGAAAAAATCAAAGGTCTTTCAACACCTCAAAGATTTCAAATCCCTTGTTGAGACACAGTCAGGAAAGAAAATCAAATTCCTTCGAACAAATAATGGGGGAGAGTATGTCAACCATGAGATACATACTATTTGTCATGAGGCAGGGATTCTGTTGCAACACAGGGTTCCTTATACTCCGTAGTAAAATGGAGTTGTTGAGAGGAAAAATAGATCTCTAAAAGAGATGGCATCTTGCATGCTACATGCAAAGTCACTTCCACAAATATTATGGGCTAAAGCACTTAATTGTGCAACCTACATCCAAAAAAAATCTCCCCATAGATATGTCAAGGATAAGACCCCCTACGAGGCTTCGAGAGGCCTCAAACCAGAAGTGACCCACTTCTGTATTTTCAGTTCACGTGCATGGACCCGAATTCCCTCTGAAAAAAGGAAGGCACTTGATCCACAGAGCACAAAGTGTATCTTTGTTGGATACCCCAATGATGTGAAGGGATACAAACTTATTGATCTTTCCTTGGACCGACTCATCATTGAGTGAAGTGTCCAATTCGAGGAAAGTGTCTCGCATGTACCTCAACAACTGCATGCAGACATTTTTGTTCTTCCACCTATCAGAGATGATGAGCATGCACATGCTGACTCTTCTTCATATGAGAGTTATGATTCATAGGATTCAGATGATCCAAATATAGAGTTAGTATAATTAGATGCAGATTCAGTGCATCCAAATGAAGATGCAGAGCTACAGTAGAGGCCCAAGTAGGCCCAGACTACTCTTTAAGATGCAGGTGATATTTCCGGTGATCTAGATGATACTAGGAGGGCTCGATCTGATTTCTAGGAGCCTCCTCTTGCACTCACTGCCACTAAACCAATGCCTCCCATGCATCTTTTCTTGGTTCAATATTCATATCCATAGTCTTATGCCAAGGCTACTAGAAATCTCTTTTGGGAATCCGCCATGCAAGAGGAGTACAAATCCCTCCTCAAGAACCAGACTTGGGATATGGTTCCCCTTCCTTTTGGAAGGAAACTTGTCAGGTGCAGATGGGTCTATAGGACTAAGAGCACATCAGATGGAAAAATTAGTAGATACAAAGCTAGGCTAGTTGCCAAAAAATTTCAGCAGGTGCATGGAATTGACTATGATGAGACCTTCGATCTAATAGCGAAGATGGATTCCACACGTTTGGCACTTTCCATTGCGACATCCAAGGGATGGGAAGTCCATCAGATGGACTTGAAGAATGCATTTCTTCACGACGATCTCTCTAAGGAGATCTATATGGAGCAGCCCCAGGGATTTATGTAGGATTCATCTTTGGTTCCAAGGGCATGGTATGCCAAGATGGACTCCTATCTATTGTCACATAAATTTGTACATTGTAAGTTAGGCCCAAATGTTTACATGCTCAGGACGGTTGATTCACTTCTACTCCTAGTTCTATATGTTGATGATTTGTTGATCACCGGTTGCTCAACTTCAGCGATTGTTGTAGCCAAGAGGATTATGCATGACAGGTTCTTGATGACATGCATGGGTCTTCTACACTTCTTCCTTGGACTCGAGATCAGTCAATATGCAGCAGGCATCAAACTGTCTCAGGCCAAGTATGCACGAGATCTCCTTGATATATTTCACATGATAGACTGCAAGTCTTCCCCGACTCCTTTCCTATCAGGAGTCAGACTTGAGGATGGTGGGGACACTCCATTGGTTGACAACACACTATACAGACAACTATTGGGGATCTTCTTGTATCTCACACACTCCATACCAGACCTCTCCTATGCAGTTGGAGCAGTCTCCAGGTTCATGCAAGAGCCACATGAGCTACATTGGAAGGCTACAAAGTGTATCCTTCGATATTTACATGGCACCATCACCTTTTGGATTCATTATGAAACATACTCTACATTGGACCTCAATGGGTTCATTGATTCTGACTGGGCTAGTGATATCATTGATCGCAAGTCCACATCTGGTTACTCACTCAGTGTTGGTTATGGGCCTATCAGTTGGTCAAGCAAGAAGCAGTTTGTTATTGCTCTATCTCCAGTTGAGGCAGAGTACAAAGGGGTAGTTAACATAACCATTCAGGCTATGTGGGTACAACATTTTCTCACTGAGTTGAGCATTCAATTTCATCGACCGATCGTCATCTGGTGTGACAACCAGAGCACTTTGAAGTCCTACAAAGATCCATTTTAGAGGCAACAGACGAAGCACATCGAGATCCACATGAACTACATCTAATACTTAGTACATGAGGGGATCATCAACATGCAATTTTTTCCTTCAGCAGAACAGACTAAAAACATCTTCGCGAAAGACCTTCACTGAGCAGAAGTTCCATTCTCTACGAAGTCATCTTGGNCCCATGAGGTTTTCCCTCTTTCCCCGTTTATTTCAGTGTATCTTTTGTATTTGGGTACCTAACATAGCCTCGTTGCTGGGACCCATTCTTTATTTTCACCATAGTGATGTTCAGGGGGGGTGTTGGAGTTACTTCACACACACCTAGGATTTCTTTTGACTAAGGTTTTTCCTATGTTTATTAGTCATTATTTAGTCTCCTATATTTTATAGAGAATATTCCTCTAGGAGAATATTCTCTTCAGTTCACACTTCAATTTGATCAGTTCAGTGGAGTCTAGATGCCACATTGGTATTATCACCTTGCAACATTGGGATCATCATTAGCTAACGTGATTTGTCTTTGGGATAATTTCTAGACTAGCGCATTACTCATGATTCCTGGATCTCCTCCTCACTTCACTCTATTTCAGTCAGTTAACTGAAGACTGATAGACTAGTTAACTCAGCTACGCGACAGTTCACTCATGTAACTGCCCGAGAGACTAAACTAGGTGGTAGTTTACTGTTAAGCCCTAATATTGGCTCATTACCCCTTAATTGGGGCATATTATATTAGTAATGTTATTTTATTTATGTCGGCTTTAGGCCATTAGTTGTAATTATACCTCATAGTCTCCTATATATACCAAGGAGACATTTTCATT
>ML781262.1:431750-447898 GCA_009831015.1 Picea engelmannii
GGCTCATTACCCCTTAATTGGGGCATATTATATTAGTAATGTTATTTTATTTATGTCGGCTTTAGGCCATTAGTTGTAATTATACCTCCTAGTCTCCTATATATACCAAGGAGACATTTTCATTTTAAATCATCTTGTACTTGGACATTTAAGTGGGGTAAAAGGAGGTTGCCCCCTCGAAGAGGCTCATTATCTGAAATTATCTCTTTTTCAAGGCGTTGAGTACTTTTCCTGAGGTTTTTCTATGCTATATTGATGTTTGGTTCTTAACATTTACTTCCGTAACTGTTGGTGTGTTTCTAGATCACTCTATACCACCACTATGGTGCATTGGCTTCACCTCCGGTGCACATTGGTTGAGTTATACAGAGTATATCATGTGTAAATTATCATTCATTCATTTGGTTAATGAGAATTCTTCCATTATTTCTCTCTTGCTTCTCTTTCTTTTATTTTCTCTACAACTATGTATGTCAATTCCCAGCTAGATCTATTCTATGCAGGTTCAACACATTTACAATCGCCACACTGACATCTTTATTCATTATCTCACTTGAGCATTGGTCAAAGACCAGATGCTCAAGTGACACATCATGATCCTGGAAGAAACATCTTTAGAAGTAACAAATTGCCAAGATAGTTGCATGATAAGATCCCTTCCTTGAGTTGGTACACTCTATCTACAACCTATAAGTACACACTTTCCAAACCACCACATAAGTAATTCAAATCTAGTTAAAAATCACTCAACATCCTATAACGCTAAGCATGGAATCATAGGTAAAATGTTATCAAAAAGATAATATAAGGTAGTAAAAAAGGTTCCAAAATAAGATGAACAATTGTAAAAAGGTGGATCTCATGGCCCAACAATTGTAAAAAATATTGTGAATATAAATATACTAAATTATTTAGATGTTGGTATTACATTGTGAAAATAAAAAGTTAGATCTATAAGTTTATTTCGAGCTTCACATATTAGTACAATAAAACTCATTAAAATTTTCATAATCCAAAAAACTATAATTACTAGATCATATGTGGTTGGGACTCATTTACTAGTTGTTTGCAATGCTTCACGTCTATTTTGAGCTAGACATATTAGTACAATAAAATTCTCACCCAATAATTTTTTTATAATTCAATAGAGATCATGATGTTTATAATAAATATAACTTTCATCCATAAATTTGTACTTTAATAATCCAAAAAAAAATTTACAAACAAAACTTTTAATTTTAAAATGTCTTCTATATTCCCATAGATCTAGGAATAGGTGCAAAAATATCATTGTTAAAAAAATCCATAACAATACACATCACAGACCAATCAAAACATAAAGACTACCCTTGGAGTAGATATAATTTTAAAAGGAAACCTTAGAATCTTTACCAAGACACTAGAATAACTAGAACTCATTCTCTTTACATTAATAATATGCCCCAACTCTAAGGGAATTATTCCCTTGTTGGAGGATAGATTTATGTAAAAAAACAACCTTATCAATTAGCCACATTGAATATGCTAATTATCAATTAGCCACATTGAATATGCTTAATGCAATTCAATAGTTTATTGTGTTATAGGTTAATTACATAGAATGCGTCCTACGACTTTATACAAATAAGTTAGCATATCAAGTTTTTGAAATTCCAAAGGATTAGTTCCATTTTAATGGTTGGCATGCACATTGCTACACAATAAAGGACACGTTGAATAGGGTTTTCGAAGCTGCGAGCGACAGGGTTTCCGGCTCTGTCGTTTTGAGATTCATCCTTTTCGGTTCTGCAGGTAGGTTTCACTAGCCACATCCCTGGTTTACATGGAGATACGCGGGCATAAGACCCTTCCAAGGCAAGTGGACAAGGTGTTTTGTGGCTGAGAGGACAGTGGCAGCGGAGGATTCGAGCCCAACGAGCGTTGTCATTGCATCGTGTATGGACGTGTGAAACTTCTGTGGTGGTGTCAGATTCTTTGTGGCGGCATTTAGTGTTTGAGGCGGCCTTTAGGGGCCGTGTTTCGGAATTGCTCCCTGAACCTGTGTCTGACTATTGGAGAGGCTCCATTTTTTATTTTTGGGCAACCTTCGTGCTTTCGAGGGCTCGATTCTGGGTGCGTTTTGGTGATTAGAGATGGATTTTTGCGGTGGAGGTGGCTTCGGGGTTTTTTTGCGGTCGGTTTCTTGTTTTCTCTTCGGTTTTCTAGACCCTCTTGACCTCTTCCTCCTTGGCTTGAAGAGGTTTTGGACCAGAGCTTTGAGGTCCACTCTGGGGGCATGAGGTGTTTCTGGTTATCACTTTGAGGTCCTTTGGGGGTATGTGGTGTTGGTAAAACATTTCAAGGTCCTTTGGGGGCGTGCGGCTTCTGGTTTAGCTTCTTTTCTGGTTTTTGTTAGGGTTTTTAGCCCTGTTTTATATCTCCTTTTACAGCCTTCTTGCTGGTTTTTGTGACTTTCTGGGGATGTATATGAACTTGTTTATGAGCATGGTCTATGGACTCGTTCTGCTATGAACATTTGTGGAGTCAAGAAGATGTAAAAAAATTATATTTTCATTAATATAATTGAGCAATTTTCTATTGGAAAAAGTGAAGACACAAGGCTCAATATAATATTGTTAGCGAATGAGAGATTAAATGTTTCACAATTTCTTCACTCAGCTTGGAGATTGAATCATTTATAAGAAAATAAAAACAACACATTCATAAATAATGTTCTCTGGATTTGGTCTTTCATATTGATTTCTTGCATTTTGTCTTGAAAAAATAAAACCTTAAATAGTTAAATACTTAGACGAAGAATTCAGAAGAGATCAATGATTAATCTTTAGTGTATAAAATATTTATCCCCACTTTCTAAAAAAGTTTGGACACAAACCCACGGTTCCAAATTCCCCAGCTCAAGTGGAATTTCCTTAGTTAGTTGATAGTTATTTAATTGCCTACATATAATCGTTGACAATATCATTATGGATTTTTTTTACAATATCAATATGGATTTTCATTGAACTAGGCTTGGATGCATTTAAATGTGAGAAATAACATTTTAATTGGATTACAATATAGTGAAATTTTGGATAAGTTGAGATCCAAGGCTATGTACTTTTCTCCAAAATTAGATTATATAATTAATAGTAAAATTGTAAATTTTTTTGTTCAAATTGTATTTTTAATATATAAATAATTTTATTATTCTCAAAAACTCTTATACTATATGGATAATGCTATTTCAACAATTAATATTTAATTTTTTTTTTTTAAATAGAAAAAAACTATGAAAAAATAAAAATAAAAATAAAATATTTAAACCACCAGTATAATAAAAATTAAAAAATAAAATATTTAAACCAAACTAATACTAATAAAGTGGAATAACCAGTGGGCCCTATCCCTTAAGTGTGGTCACCCACGAAGAAGTCCTTAAGTGTGGTCACCCACGAAGAAGTCATTGTCTTGTATACTTTGTCAATGGGCATATGAGACATGGACATCATGTTCTACTTCATTTTAGCAATAAACTCATTCGTTGTGGTCCTTATAAAGCTAGATGCTCTTCTACGAGCTTATTTTATTGGCACTATTCCTACATCTATTCCCAGAGATTAAATGGAATTAAGTTTTTTGGTCCACAAGGAATCACCAGTTTGTGGATTTAAACATTGATTCTAAGGAAAATGCTTACAGACTCATAACTATTTTTTGGAATTTTGTTGGTTTTGACATTCAAGCCGAATTACATGAAAGATTTAGCTCGATTTTGCTAGAATAATACAAATAATAGGAGAGCAAAATTTTGGCTTAAAATTAACCAAATCACTCAAAATAATTATATATATTTGGCTTATATTTGGCTTGTTGGAAAGATGAGGAAGACAGGCTCATATGAAATGAGTCCATATAACCTTCATATATGATAAATGGGCCCACATAACCTTCATATATGATAAAATAAATTACAAAATTTTCTTGTTCTAGATTTTGTACTCAATACCATAAAAGTCCTATGAAGCCTGTGTAGAAAAGTAAATGGATTTGCTTCCCACCCCAACTATGGAGACAATTCGAGTCATTTGCCTAGGCCTAGGATGAATTCAATGAGAATGAGATTGATTGATCGCTATGAACGGCACTCTCCTTTAAGTCCCCCAGTTTAAAGCTTGGCTCTAAAAGGAAGGATCAGGGGCGGCCATGCCCATTGATTTACGATCACTACCGATTCTATCCGGGAAAGGCAGTATGGAAGGTGCGGTCCCTCTTTTATCCTCTTGTTGAGGAACCTGGATGGAAGGTGCGGAAGTCCCGCTTGCTTTAAGGTCAGTGCCGATGATTGGAAGGGTTCAGAGGTGATCAACCAACCGAGTAAAGGAATTGAGATAATTAGAAGCTTTAGAAGCTGGCAGCATTGAGCAATCCCAACCGAGCTGAGGCAGTCTTAACACATGATGGGGTTGGCTCCTCGACTTGTTGAATTCTAAAAAGCTTTGTTGGATATTCTCCTGCTCCGGGCTGTTTGCTTGGTTGGGATTGCTCAATGCTGCCAGCTTCTAAAGCTTCTAATTATCTCAATTCCTTTACTCGGTTGGTTGATCGCCTCTGAACCCTTCCAATCATCGGCACTGACCTTAAAGCAAGCGGGACTTCCGCACCTTCCATCCAGGTTCCTCAACAAGAGGATAAAAGAGGGACCGCACCTTCCATACTGCCTTTCCCGGATAGGATCGGTAGTGATCGTAAATCAATGGGCATGGCCGCCCCTGATCCTTCCTTTWAGTMSCCMAGYTTSAARCTGKGGSWCTWAAAGGAAGGATCAGGGGCGGCCATGCCCATTGATTTACGATCACTACCGATCCTATCCGGGAAAGGCAGTATGGAAGGTGCGGTCCCTCTTTTATCCTCTTGTTGAGGAACCTGGATGGAAGGTGCGGAAGTCCCGCTTGCTTTAAGGTCAGTGCCGATGATTGGAAGGGTTCAKAGGYGATCAAYCAACCGAGTAAAGGAATTGAGATAATTAGAAGCTTTAGAAGCTGGCAGCATTGAGCAATCCCAACCGAGCTGAGGCAGTCTTAACACATGATGGGGTTGGCTCCTCGACTTGTTGAATTCTAAAAAGCTTTGTTGGATATTCTCCTGCTCCGGGCTGTTTTCTTGGTTGGTCAACTGGATTGGATGAGACGTGTCTAAGAGCGACATGGCTATGGGTTCAGCCGATCCTCTCCGGCAAAGCAAAGAAGGCAGATCTTTTACGTTAATATAGATTAAAAAATGTGATAATCCGTCAAATTTTGTATAGGCAATATAGAATAGGAAAATATGGTAATTAAAAAAGGTTTTGAGATAAATGGGATGGTAGAAGCCACTGACATGAAAAATTGACTATTCTTTGTTAGGGAAAAATACTATTGTGTAGATTATTCAACCGGCAGAGAATAAAAGAAGTGAATTATAAAAAGATGTTTGATGAACTCACAATATTATAAAGAATAAAAGAAACATTATAACCAAGATGTTTGATGGCATCACAATACTTAAATATATCAAATACAAGTTCGCCTAAATCTGCGGCAACAATATCCTTGATAATAAAAAAAAAAATATTTTGAATATTTTCAAATTATTTGAAACACAATTACAAATCCTATTAACATAATGTTTCCTTTAAACAATAGTTATTGATTTATGCTCATATTTTATCTTTACCTTAAGACTTACAAATCCTATTAACATAACATTTCCTTTAAAAATATTTATTAATTTATGCTCATATTTTATCTTTACCTTAAGACTTGATTTATCTAAATTTGGAAATTAAAAAATAAATGCACCACAACTAAAAATGATGAGACAGAAAAATGATGCCACACAGTTGGAGTTGCAGAAGACAAAAAAATAAATCCAAATCAGGGCATGTGATGATTGATTCACAGCTTGCTTTTGAGGTTCAGTTGCTGCTTCTAAGCGCAACGGCTCTTCTCACGGACTACCAAGCAGCACGAGACCGAGAGAAAGGAATTCTACTAAGAATCAACTTTCACATTCTCCTAAAGAATGGAGATGGATGTACTACTCCAGCAAAAACTGTAGTCAAAATTATCATATATTTTTCCTCAAAAAATCCACCTAAACTTAGGAAACTATTAAACAATTTAATGCATAATCACTAAATTTAACTTTGTTGTCAAAATAAAAAATACATTAAACTCATAATAAAAGTATACTCAAAAAATTAAGAGTCTCCCCAAAAAAATCCACCTAAACTTACGAAACTATTAAACAATTTAATGGATAATCATTAAATTTAACTTTGTTGTCAAAATGAAAAATACATTAAACCCATAATAAAAGTATACTCAAAGATTTAAGAGTTAATAACTTAAAGATTTCTGCAATATAACCTATACGAAATCCACCAACAAATTTTGAGTGCAAAGACAATTGTAGACAAATGTTTCACAAAATAAGCAATAAAAAATTTCAACAAATATGGGGGAGTATTTGAAACCCTCCACATAATATTTACTACATACCGAAGAGTAAACCGACAAAGCACCGTTCTCAAGGGCTCAATGTCTCTTAAGCATCGTTATGAAGGGTGTAATATCCGACATCAGAAAAATTCAAAGGGAAATCGCATTATTTGTCATGGCCAAGGATAAAATAGCCAAACATGGAAAACTAAGAAAATAACTACTTTTCTTAGAAGCAGGTTGGACCGGGGAGGAGATGACAGTCTTAAAATGTATTATGCCTTATAAGTTATAAGGTAAAATCAATTGAAGTTAGTTTTAAGTATTTGGGATTTTTCATTAAACCAAACTGTTATATTCTCGATGATTGGAGCTGGTTTTTATTGGCTTTCATTGGATAAGATCCCTATAAGTATCTTAAATAAAATAAGAAGAAGGATGTTGAGTTTTTTATGGACTTGAAAAAAAGAAAAAGAAAGTATATATCTCATTAATTGGAAAAAGAGTGCAAAACCAAAAAAGAAAGAAGGTTGGGGTTTAAAAAACATTTTCT
Organism: Picea engelmannii; assembly: GCA_009831015.1. Lineage (NCBI taxonomy): Eukaryota > Viridiplantae > Streptophyta > Pinopsida > Pinales > Pinaceae > Picea > Picea engelmannii. Next base: position 438,765 of record ML781262.1, read on the forward strand.
GGTTTGGAAAAGCTTTGGCAACAAAAAGTCTTTGGAGAAGCCTTATGGTTCAAGGACTTTGGTATGAAGTGATTCAAAAGAAGTATTTGAAAAAGAAAACAGTAATTGATTAGGGAAGGGAGAAAGAATTTGAAAGAGATTTCAAATCGCTGGAGAGCGCTGGAGAGCACTAACTGATTCAATGCCTATCATCACTAATTGGCTTGCATGGAAGTCGTGGAATGGATGGGATATTAGGATAGGAGAGGATCTGATGATTGGAGCACAATCTTTTTATAAATTGTCAAAGATTTTAACAAGTAGTGTGCACTCAAATGGTATAAAATATTTGGCACAAGTAGGATCTTTAGCTAATGAAGATTCAAATATAACAAGATGGAAAAGTGCAAAGATTCTTAGACTAGCTGGAGAACAAAAAGAGGAATGGGATTTTTATGTAAAAGGCTTACTCTGGACTCGTATTGAATTAACTCCTGAAAATGATACTTTAATTTGGTCTTGGAATACTAAAGGAGGTCAAGTCAATGCTAAACAAGCCTATGAAGTTCAATGCTTAGATGATCATGAGATCATTTCAAATGAGTGGTATTTAGATCTTTGGAATTGGCAGATGTCTATGAAAGTTAAATTATTTTGTTGGTTGATGTTTGAAAATAGAATACTTACATGGGATAATTTGTCAAAAAGAGGAATGATTGGCCCTAGTAGATGTGTGTTGTGTGGAGAAAGGGAGGGATCTTTGAATCATTTGATGGTTGAATGTTTGTTTACTAAAGAGTTTTGGAATTTTATCATAAAGGAACTCTATCTAAAGAGGATTTGGGGAGGAGGACCCTTATGTCATTATTACCAGTATTGGATCAAGGAGATGGAGTATTGAAAAGAATTACCATTTGTTGGGAGATTTGAAAACACTGGAATATGATTATATTTGAAGAACATAATCTATCTCTAGCCAGGTTTGCAACAAAATCTTACAAGACTTGGGAGAAAACAAAAAAAATACAAATTGCTCGGCATCATAGAATTATTAGGCCTCCACTTTTGGATTGGAATCTCATGTTCTTTGCTCATTATAAACAGATTAAAATTTTACAACTAGTTAGTGTGATGTATTATGCAAAAGAAACAACTGAGCCTTTTGAAAGAATGACAAATGTATAACTTATTAATAAATATTTATTGAAAAATATTATAAATTTTTGTTAAAAGTTTAATAAATTTACAAAAATCAAAATGATTTTAATTTACAACTGATCACTATATTTCTTGTTTTGATAGAAACTAATAATATAATGTCACATATTTCTTTTTCAAATTTTCAAATCATATATTAAAAAATTTCATAAAATGTGAAATATACATATTCATTTTATATATATATAAATTGTCAAATAATACATTAAAATGTGCCTATGCATTATATTTTTTATATTATAAATAAATATTTTTTGGTTTAATAATGAAAAACACATTATCAATTTTTTGAATTCATTCAAATCAATTTTAAAAAATAATTTAATAATAAATTGTTTAAAAACATTGTAAAATTTGAATTATTTAACAATCCATACAATGAATTAAAAATTAAGAAAAAACACATAAAATAGTATTCCACATTTTCTTAATACATTAAGTTAATTAATTAGAACATACTTGATTTAGATAAATCTTATTTATAAAGTTTTGAATTTTGAGTTAAATTTGATAAGTTTTATATACAAAATTAATTTAATAATTAAAAAAAAAAAAAATTTAAAAACCATAACTATAAATTAATAACCATAAATTTAAAACCATTTTTAAAATTCTAAATTATAATTAGAAAACTTTATTATGATATTTTCACTATAGCTTAAATAGTTACACATACATACTTAATTTTGACTTTTGTGGACCTCGTTCATTGGTGATATCACTACAGCCTTGGCTCAGAATCAAGACAATTACTAAAGCCAATTTTTATGGTTAAATGATAATCAGCAATGTAATAGATTTGTAATTTTTGGTTTTTATCACTTTGTAAAAGTTTTAAAATACTATCTATAAGAAAAAATAATTTTTAATGTAAAACCTGAAATATTAAATTTAAATAATTTTTAAAATTCTAAATTATAATATGCATTATAGGGAATTTTATTATGATAATTTCACTATGGCTTAAATAGTTACACCTATATACTTTTGATTTTGTGAGCTTTTCTATTATAACTCACTATATTGTAAATACATTGTATACAAATTACAATATATGTGTATGTGTAGCATGGAATGTTATAAGGTTAAGTTAAGGTTTTATTTATAAAATGGTATAATCTTTTTAATAAATGATATAATTTTTTTTAATTATAATATTAGTATAATATTTTGGAAGTTATGATATTAGTAGTAGAGTTTATTTTATTTATTTGTTTTGGTGAGTAGGTTAATAAGAATTTTTAAATCTTAACTTTTTTTAAAATAAAAACTTTAAAATGAAAATGATTTTTTTTTCTCATTATTTAATTGTTAATATTAAGTATTAACATTATCGCTCGGGCTTTGACCTAGCCGTTTTGCGCCCCTGTGTTGTCTCCTGCGGCCTCCCTGCCTGGCAGCTTCTGTTGCTGGGCCTCCTCGAACCCGGCCTCCCTGCCTGGCAGCTCCTGCTTCTGGGCCCCCCCCTCTTTTTAGTTGAGTAACCAGCCTCTGCAGCGTCTGGGACTGTGCAGCGATCAGATACTTCGCCCCCATGGGATCCGGAGACAATGGACCCTCCCCTGCCCCCTCCTCCGGAAGTGACTGCGTTCAAAGCAATGATTGAATCGAACTCTAAGCGTCAGCCCTCAGCTAGTCAGCAGAAGTTTGTCAAGAGGATGGACTCCATACCATCGGTAGCTCTCCCTGAAGAAGAAACCTGCAAAGCAGCTCTAAATCTTGCAGAGAAAGGTCTCATAGGCCAGTTCACGGGCCTCTGGCCCTCGCCTAAGTCGGTAGAGGAGTGGACTCAAAGGAACTAGAAGCCGTTAATCAAAGAAGGAATCAAGAGCTATTTCGTAGGTAAAGGTTTCTTTGTCTTCGTCTTTGAAAGTGCAGAGGATAGAAGCCTAATCTTCAGAAACGGACCTTATTTCATGGGCCCCCAAGGATTATATCTCAACAAATGGTCGCCAGACTTCGACCCAGCTCAGGATGTCCCATCTGCTGTTCCGGTGTGGGTGCGGCTTCCCCATCTCCCCCTCCACTGCTGGAACCCGAAGTCTCTCCAGATTATCGGCAACGGATTAGGAAAATACATAGATCACGCTACAAGAAAAGATCAATATTCATGTGCACGTATCTGTGTCGAAGTCGATCTGGAGGAGGGCCTGCCGGAAGCCATTAAACTAACAGTCGCAGGATGGAGGCATGTTCAAGAGCTGGACTACGAACAACTCCCATTCAAATGCAGGCACTGCCATGGCTACGGGCACTTCGCCAAACACTGCAAGAAAAAGGTTGAAGAACAGCCAGACAATCTGAATGGAGAGCAATGGACCCTAATACAAAAAACCAACAATCAAAAAAAAAGTAAAGGAAAAGGCATTTCGAATGAGGGACCAAGCAGCTCCAATCCCATCCAAGAAAAGAGCTCAAATATTAAAGAATCCAGTCAGATTAAGCCATCCACAACATCTACAGAGAAATTGGATCAAAGTGCTCCTCCTAACTCGAACAAAGAAGATGAGGAAATGTCTCACCTGGAAGTCCCTCAAGGAAGTCCTTCAAACCCCTCATACGCAGATGTTACAAGGAAAAAACCAGCTGAAAGCTCCGACTCCTCGGAGGAGGAAAACTATGAGCAGCCCACAAGAAAAGTCGGCAGGAAATCCCGCAGAGAAGCAAGGGAAGAGGAGGCGGAAAGGCTCAAAACCCAAGGAAGCCAGCCCACAATTGAGATGTCTATTGGGAGAAATTCCATAAACAGGCCCCCCCAAGGGAGGCTCCCACCCCACCGCTGGTAAATAATGCGCCTTGTCTCTTGGAATTGCAGAGGTCTGGGTAACCCCATGAAAGCAGAAGCGGTCAAGGATTTTCTCAAAATAGAACCCTCAGACATTCTCATGATCCAAGAGACTAAGATAGAGGGGAAAGCCCTCCTAGACATTAGCAAGAAGAAATGGAAGAAAAGCGCAGGCATAGCAGTCAGCTCAAGAGGCTCATCCGGAGGGCTTGCAACTCTATGGACAGAAGAGCTTTTTCAGCTGACCAAATCCCATGAAACTCAGCATTGGATCTTTACGGAGCTAATGCACTGTTCAAGTAAGATGACCATATCCCTCTTTAATCTTTATGTACCTGTCCTGTATTCTGAAAAGAGAGTTTGCTGGAACACTCTTAATGAATTCTTAGAGCAGCATTCCCCTAGCAACATCATTCTTGCTGGGGATTTAAACATTGTCTTAAAATCCAAAGAAAAAAGGGGAGGAATCGATAGCAGAGACACCATGCTCCCCATGGTCGAAGCCCTCATACAGCAATGGGATCTTCTAGATTTCAGTCCGGCCAAAGGGCTCTACACATGGTCCAACAACAGAGTGGGAGAGGAACATATATCAGCCCGCCTGGACAGATTTCTTGTCCAAGACACTCTGATGATGAACAAGAAAATAATCATCACAAAAATTTTGCCGAAATTGACCTCTGATCACAAACCGGTTCAGCTCATTCTGGAAGATGAAGAAGATCTTGGTCCAATCCCCTTCCGATTCAGCCCTCTTTGGACTGAAAGGGACAGATTCACTGACATAGTGAAAGCAGCATGGGGCAAATCCTTCTCAAGGTCCTCCAGCTACGTGTGGGAACAAAAGCTCAAAGCCACAAAGAAAGCACTGAAGAGCTGGATAAAGAATCCAACTCCAAACCCAACCAGTCAAAGAAAAGAAAGTGTCCAGTCTTTAGAAGCGCTGCAAACTGAAATGGAAATTAGAGATATCATTCCAATGCTGCTCAACGAAGAAGTTAAAACTCAATGCTCTTCATTTCGATCTTTCCAAATGGAGGAAGAGAACTGGAGAATCAAGTCCCGAAGTTTGTGGTTGAAGGCAGGCGATCGCAACACCTCCTTCTTCCATCGCCAATATAGAGCAAGACTCTCAAGAAACCATATCTCTGAAATTACAACAGCAGAGGGGCAGATCTGCAAAGGCTTCAGCCAGATAAAAGAGGCAGCTGAAACACATTACAAACTTCTCTATACTGCAAACTCTCAAACCAATGAGGAAGATACTGCTGATCTCCTCGCTAACATCCCTCTCCTGATCAGCCCTGAAGACAATGCTATTCTCACAAAGCCCATCACTGAAGAAGAAATCATAAAAGTCATTTGGTCCATGGAATCGAACAAGGCCCCTGGGCCTGATGGATTCTCAATTCTCTTCTACAAAACCTGTTGGGACATCATCAAAGCTGACCTAATAAAGATGGTAAAAGGATTTATGAAAAAATCCAAAGTAGGAGGAGGAACTAATTCCACCTATCTCGCCCTTATCCCTAAAGAAACCAATCCTGAAACCTTCGCCAGATTTAGGCCTATTTCACTGTGCAATGCCTCCTACAAAATTCTGGCAAAGCTCCTAGCTAACAGGATCAAGCCATTGCTCAACAGGTTGATTTCCAGCAATCAAGGTGGCTTCGTAGAAGGCAGGCACATTCTGGATAATGTCATCCAAGTCCAAGAGATAATTCACTCAAGCAAGCAGTGAAACGAAAAAGGCATGTTAATAAAACTCGACATGGCCAATGCTTTTGACCGAGTCAACCGAGCCTTCCTCTATAAAGTCCTACATTCTTATGGTTTCTCCTCCCATTTCGTCAACCTCATCTCAGCTTGCACCGACAACCCCTGGATTGCCCCTCTTGTAAACGGTCGCCCTACTCCTTTTTTTCAAGCCCAAAGAGGCCTCAGGCAAGGATGCCTGCTCTCTCCTTTCCTGTACATCCTGATGGCGGATTCCCTCAGCAGAAAGTTAACAGCTGAAAAAGCCACAGGCTCCCTTCCAGGACTAAAACCTTCCTCTTCCTCTCCAGCCCAGAACCACGCATTGTTTGCTGATGACTCCCTCCTCTTGGGAGGCGCTTCTGCTCGAATAGACAAGGAATTTGATTCAGTGCTAAAACACTATTGCAGGGTCTCTGGTGCCTCAATCAATGAAAGGAAAAGTGCAATTTATGGTTGGAACATTGGACAGGAAGAGCTTACAGGTATCTCCAACATCCTTGGTTTCACAGGGCATGCCCACTTGGAGAAGATTAACTACCTCGGCCTTCCCATTACTAACTGTTGCAACAAGAGGTCGCTGTGGACAGAAATCATTAGCAAAATTAAAACGAAAATCTCTGCATGGGGAGGCTATTGGCTCACCAAGGGAGGCAAGGTCGTCCTGATCAAGGCGGTGTTATCTGCGCTCCCAATATATCAAGCAGCCTTCATTCTCGCCCCAAAAAGCATGACCGATCAAATCTCCAAGCTGCTCCACGATTTCCTTTGGCAGGGGGAAAAGGGAATCATCATAAATATCATCTGGTCAAATGGGAAACGGTCAAACGATCAATCTCTGAGGGAGGCTTGCAAATTCGCCACCCAGCAACAGTAAATCTGGCGTTTGGATGCAAAATCATGTGGAATCTCTTCATAAACCCCAAGCATCCTGTCAGCGAAATTTTGAAGGCGAAGTATGCCCACAACGTCCCGTCCAGAGATCTGCAAGAAAGCCACATTCGCCACAGCACGCAGGTATGGAAATTATGCAATAAAAGTTTAAATTTTTTCAAAGGAAAGGCGTACAGGATCCCAGGCAACGGAAAGCATATCAACTTGTGGCACGATCGCATCATGGACCGAGAACCCCTTGAAGATAATGATGAAATCACTGAATTGAAAGAATGGCTGGAACGTGCAGGGATAAACAGTGTCTATGATTTATCCAATTAGGACAGTCATGATGACTGGAAAGGGTGGGACTTCTTTGGAGTTCTGGATCGCTTAAAACAACAAAAACACATTCTAGAAGAGTTGTTGGAAGAAGCGGCCCCAGTGAACAGGAAAATGAAAGATAGCTAGGGGTGGGGGAAATCAGGAAGCTATACAGTAACAGAAGCCTACAACGCTCTACAGCCAATTAGGAACAACAGCAAACCTCCGGATTTTTGGAGGAAAGTATGGGATCCGCTAGCATTACCCAAGGTTAATTTCTTCTTTTGGACTCTGGTTCACAACAAGTTGTTAACGGGAGACAATCTGGGGAAAAAAAGCATAGCTGGGCCGCATAGATGTGAGTTGTGCAGGAGCAGCTCAGAAACAACTAAGCATCTCTTCATGGATTGCAACTTTGCCAAAGAAGTTTGGAGCCTCATTCTTCACGAATTAAAAATCACAGTCCCTCAATTTCATTCTGTAGCAGATTTATTTGATGCCTGGAATCGATGCTATCCAAAAAAAATCCCCAGCAAATCTTTTTGGAGAAAAGTCTAGAATTCCATCCCCAAATATGTCTGCTGGCAGATCTGGCTGACCCGGAATGACCTGATTTTCAATGAAAAGCAGCAAGCCCCTCTTTTGGCAGCAGCAAAGGCCAAAGCCTTCCTCCTGGAAGCAGCTCAACATCAGTATTCTTCAGATTGTGCTTTGCTGCTCCCTGAAGAAGAGAGGTGTTTGGGCCCCCTTTCTCCCCACCCTCGGAATCAGTTATCAGCCCCTCAAGCAGTGAACCTGGTTTGGAGAAAAAGAGATTCTGAAGCTACCTTCCAAGAATGGTGGAGAAAACAAAAAATTACCACGATCTTCTTCGATGGAGCCTCCAAAGGCAACCCTGGGACAACAGGAGCAGGAGGAGTCATATATGCCTCGGATGGTTCAAGAAGGGACAGTTTTAGCTGGGGCATCGGACAGAAAACCAACAACCAAGCAGAGATCCAAGGCCTGCTCAAAGCTTGCCAAATAGCCAGAGACAGAGGATATAAAGACTTCCAAGCTTTTGGAGACTCAGAGATTCTAATAAAAAATTTAAACACGGATAAATTGTTCACCAATGCAAGTCTCAACAAAACTCTGAACAGATTAAAGAGAATCCTGCTCGACTTTGACTCCTACAAATTCTTCCACATCCTCAGAAACTCGAACAGTGAAGCAGATCTATTGGCGAACAAAGGATGTACTCTCGGGAAAGGGCAGCTTCTCCTAAATGACGAAAGTTCATACCATCCTTGTAACTCTTGAGTAATCTGCGTTATGAAAATAGTACAAGAAACAGAAATAAAAGCTTTGTAATGCTGGTTGCCAAGGCGCATGTCCATTTTCTTCACCAATAAATAAAACATACCCGTTTCAGTTAAAAAAAAATATTAAGTATTAACATTGTTATAAATAACAAATTTAATTCACAATGGTAATTTTAATAAAAATATCATATTATCAAAAATATAAAATATTTTAAGATTTTCAAAAATATATTTAAAATTATTTTTCATAAAATTAAAATATTAATAATTTTAAATACACAATATTAAAATATAAAATAAAAAAATACAAAATGCATATTATACGCTATTAATTTATTTTGTAATAAATGCTCTTCAATATTTCATTGAATAAGTGAAGAAAAGTACCTTGATATAAATATATGATATAAATATATGATATTAATATGACAATAGATACTACTTAATATTGTAATTGGAAAAGTGAGTGGAATGTAAATTAATGTAAATGTGTTGTTAATTTTGAAATAAATAATATTTAATATTGCAATTTGAAACATGAATAAAATGATAAAGGATATTAATATTACAATTTAAAAGATGAAATGATGAAAATTAAGTGAAATTTTAAATTTTTTTAGAAATAATTTATTCTTAATTAAGTAAAGCTCTAGTTTAAATGTGTTATGTTTTTTCCCTTTTCATAGCATATTTTTAGAGAATATTTGTGAGATATTGTTGGATGTGTATTATCCAAATTCTCTAAGGATTTTGCACAAAGTTGATTTCATTTTTGCATTCATAAATGCAATTTATACAACATAAAGTTGTGATTTCTTGCGGATTTATGTTGCCGGATTCTAGCCAGAAAAGCAAAAAGATAGAACAATTAGACAATGCCTTAAGTAAACCTTATA
>ML781262.1:455204-495209 GCA_009831015.1 Picea engelmannii
ATAATGAAATGCGGTTAAAGATTAAGCTTGGGGATGCTTTGGAATAATGCAGTGAGCAATGCAAATTCTAGCAGCATTGTTTCTCTTTGAATCTTTGCGATAATAAGATTACTGATATTGAGCATACCTGCTCATTTTGAAGATGGCGAATGCGTTCAGAAGGCTGCCATTGCGAGAAGACGGGGTCGGGAATAGCGGAGCCACGGGCATCGGGGCGCCTATGCGTGAAACCAGAGCTGTTGCAATTTCCATCTTCCTGGGGATTCAAACCTCGCCTATTCAAATTTCCAAAGCTGGGACCGTAATCTTTATTGTTTCCGAAGCTCTTACCTGCGCTGTGATTGTAATACCCATCCGCTGGCCTGTGGGCGCCTAGATCAGCAGCTCTACCGGAGTTACCGAAAGCTGAAGAAGAAGAGATAAGATTTCTGCAATGCAGTACAACAGGCTATAATAAATACAGGTTTCCTTGTCAAACTTATACATTGATTTACGTGAAGCCTGCAATAACACTTGAAAGATATTAGCCAATCAAATGTTAGAAAAATATTTTTTTTTATTATTAAAAAAAATACATATTTTGATTTCCTATGTTACACATTTGATATAAAAAAAAAATCTAAAGTCAACCCTAAACTAATAGCCAGTCAACGATGAACTCATCGCTATTAGTCCCAAGCCTTTGACAGGGACTAATAATGGGAGTGTTGTTTTTCTAAGTAACGATTATATAAGCTGAGGTGTGTGCATTTAAAAGGAAATCGGTACTTGGTTTCTCAGTTTTTTTCTTTCTAGTGTGCTCTCTTCAAAAGCAAAAAAGCAAAACATGTGTTGAGTTTGGATTAGTCGCTCGTGATGTATATAATGGATTAACTATAATTATAAAAAATTGTAACTTTCAAATCATAATATTTAACAATGAAAATAATTTATATTCATTAATTTATTATTACAATGATATAAAATATATTTTTTATTATTTTTATTTTAATTTATTGAAATATTACATTAAATTTTAATGACCATAACCCTAAATTGAAACCTTAATCCTAATCTTACCTCTTTATTATAAAACCTATTGATATGGCCTATGGGTGTATATGAACCACCTTTATAACGTGGTTGTGCTAGTATTTATGAAATATTTACGCCCATAAGCATATGCCTATTACAAATGGCAAGATTTAATGGGTTTTTAATTACAAAAGAGATGTTAATGGAAAAGATTTGATATGGTCTTAATATTCTTCTTCGTCACAATAAACGAAGGGATGTGATTTCAACCATTAACATCCTTGCATGACAAAAGATGTGTGTTCATCATTAAAAATGGGGATTAGGGTGATTAGCATAATAATTGCATATTATGTTATTAATGTCTAAAGCTTGTTTACTATGACGAGGCCCATTAATATTTTATAAAATCTTTTATTGTTGATGGGGTGAGTGGGGCAAGGTTTTATGGCACCATTTTCCTTGGATGCGAATAGTGCCATGATCGGTATGGTATGGATGCCACATTTGGTTGGTGTACGTTTTCGTGGGATGCGTAGAGGGTGAGCAATATCCAACCTGCTACACAGCATTGAATGTTGCGGCAAGTGGATTATAGGTTGTCGGATCTGAATTTCTTTTATATCTAATCGCTTATAAACCACATGACGCAACATTCAATACTATGTAGCAGGCTGTATATTGGCCACACTAGCATGGTATGGATGTCGTGTTTGGCCAGTACGATTTCTAGGATGTAAAGTAGGTGTGATAATTCAAAATGTTATGTTTCACGTTTGGATGAAATAAAGGTTGAGTCCACTCATGGTAGGGGCGATTACACGGAGCTCTCTGCTAGAGGCATTATATATTCGAAAGGACTTCGTGACATATTTTCCTCCACAGATGAGCATTGATTCGAGTAGGATTGTGGAAAAACTCCATATCTTCTATATCTTCTACAAAGGGAAGATGAAGGTATATGGCGTCTCTGTGCAAAAGGAAAGTTTTATTTTATCTAAATCGTGTTTGAATTTATTATAGTTTCTTTCATTTTAGCAGAGTTATTGGATTGTTATAGTTTCAATAATCATTCCTAGCTATGGACCAGGATCAAGCTATAATGGCATTGGCCAGGAATATAATGGGTTCTACTACATCTCACTTCACAACAACAACTTCGAGTAGGCCTTTGAGCTCGTTGAGTACATCAACACTCCATCATATGGCATGTGTAGGTAGAATTTACTTTAAATGGTGAAGTTATGGAGATTAAAAGTAGTTAAGTTATGAAAAACTAACCATTTACTAGTGCTTGAATTTCAAGTGTGCAAATATCCCTATTGCTAAGCACCAATTTCTGCAAAAAAAACGTTTTCTTAAAAAAACGCAAGGATGGGTAATTAATTGACTACATCATCATTTTTAAGTTCCTTGTAAATTTTGCAGCGATGTTTTTCTTTTCTTGTTTGTATCATCCATTTATACATCCATCCACTCGTAGATTGAATACGGAGGCTTCACATCTCAAGGTGTTCATGGCTAAGCAACTCACAAAAGATGGGTTTTCTGCATCAGCATATCTTGTATTTTCAAATAGGCAATTATGGTGTAAGATGAGACTGCCAATTCAGAAACAGTCTTTGGTTCGTTGGCTAGAGCAATGGCAAGCACGTTGTAAGATAATAATTAAAAATTATCTAAATTACATAAAATAATTGTAATCCGTACGGAGACCAATAAAAAATAATGACTTGGAGCGATGGAAAGCACATTGTATCTCCTTAGTAACCACTCTTCATTTTTGTGCCTCACACATTTTGTATTTCAACAATTATTATGAAATACAGAAAGAATAATGGGAGTGTTGTTTTTTAAATTAGTGGTTATATAAGCTGGGGTGTGTGCATTTAAAAGGCAATTGATACTTGCTTTCTCATTTTTGTGCTTTCCGGTGTTCTCTCTTTATAAGGAAAAAAGCAAACCGTGTGTTGAGTTTGGCTTAGTTGCTCCTGATGTATATAATGAATTAATTATAATTATAAAAATTTATAAATTTCAAATCATAATATTTAACAATGAAGGGAATTTATATGAATTAATTTATTATTAGAATGATATAAAGTATATTTTTTGTTATAATTTTTAAAATTTAATATTATTTTAATTTTAATTTATTAAAATATTACATTAAATTCTATTAATCATAACTTTAATCTGAAACTTTAACTTTAATCTTATATTTATTATAAAATTGATTGATATGTTCTATTTATCTATATCAACCACTTTTATAATGTGGTTATCCTAGTATTTATGAAATATGAAATAAACATTACTACAATGGACCCAATTAATGTGTCCTTAGATAATCTCATCATGATCTCTCTCTACATATGAATTGGGTCCAATCATCCAACTTCCCATCTAATCCAGATAATAAAGTTCCTCCACTTCTAATTTCTCTCCATTCAATCCATAACACCCAACTCTCTATGACTGTCTGAATGTGAATGTGGACTTTCTCTAACTACGAATATGGAAATTAACAGGGAGGAGCAAAAGCAAAATAAGATATATGAAAGGATAAAATAGGCGCGTCCTACCACGCGACTCTTTTGATGGTCATAGATGGAAAAAGATGAAAGAAAGATATCTAATAAATTAGGGCCAAGAGTGGGCGTAGAAGCCATGCCATCTGAGATCTGCAAGCAGCGCTTTTGACCAAATCTGTACCACTGGTAATCCCACATTGATGGGTGGTTGTAGTGAATCTCCATGAAGAGATCATCCGATATGATATATCAAGAGTTTTCAATGAAATGCAAGCTTAAAAGATCTTGGCAAGGACATCTAGTTGTTCAAAGCATGCATCTAGTTGATGAAGCCATTATCAATCATTAGACCATGCAACGGCCCACCAATGAATATATTGTTGCATGGTAGATAATATCTGCCCTATGAACATCACCATGTACATCTACGTCATGGAGGATTACAAAATCCTATATAAATCATATGTACAACATCCTAGCTAAGCTTAATTGGATTGATAACTTTGATCAATCAACATAGATTAATCACCATAGTGCACCTTCTTGACATTAAACACACTCTTGCTAATATCAATAAATGTTCATGAACAATTGGAGACATGGGCAAATCTTTTGAGGCCACGATCAACCTCAATCTCTATTCTCTTCTCTGCACTAATATAGAGAAGAATGACCATGAATCCAAAAGTTTTTATGTTTACATGTTAATTTTTTAATTGAGTTTAGCTTGGGTGGTTCAAAGGAATATTTTTTTTCTTTCCTATCTAGGTTCAATTCTTTTCAGTAACATGTTAATCTCTTAACATGGATATCATTCTCAAAATAAGGAGATTCTTAGAATTGAATTGAATTACACGATATGCATTGATTCAAGCCAACTTGGTTTCTTTTAACTCCCATTTCTAGACCAAACATAGGTTCCATTCCTCTCATACATAACCAAATTCCCATATCAAATTATTCTAGTCAATCTTATTAAAATTTCTAGCATCCAATATGATTGACTTGATTTGTTTTTAACTCTCATTGCTAGACCAAACATAGATTCCATTCCTATCATACATAACCAAATTCACATTTTATGTTCTTCAAAATTTCACTATCCTCTATCTATTCATTGCTCTCTATTAGCCACCCATACCATGGTTTGCTCCACAATGTATGTAGACAAACCAAATCAGAACCTACCATTTGTTAGCCCCCTTAGGTTAAAATAATCTAATTGTGAAGCTCTGATTTCATGATATTTTGGTTTGTAAAGTATGATAGCAAACATACAAATGTTGAAAGTGGATTGGAAGAAGCCATGGCAGGGAATTTTCAAGGTTCAAATATATTTTGTACAAATGCTAAGTAATGGACAACAAGTATAGTCTATGGGAGGAATTTTATACTTCCATTTTATAAATTTTGACATATCTATATGAGAGAGGTGTTTAGCATATTATAATATTGAAATGAATTTCCAATTTATCAAGTAGTCATTTTGTTATCATTTTTATAATAGGTTGTGGGAGATTTTCCATGGAATCGTGATACTCTATGGAACCATACACACTAGCGTCAATTTTGAAAAGGGAAACCTCACATGGAAACATTGATAGTTTAGCTATTGACCTCTCTAATCATGAGATTGAGATTCAAAAAACTCAATCATAATAACTCATAGTGTTTGTTAATGACCCCTCGTTAATGATCAATGGCTTCCTTGGTCACAATGTAGTGGGCACAAAAATACATCGACCATGCATTAAATAATGTGATGGTTCTCGCACAACCCCAAAGGACTATCTAAACAAGACAATAAAAAACACTTTCAAGGAAGTTGATTACCACTTGGACCTAGTTACAATTATGATCGTGACAATATAAAGCTATAGGAAAATCTGGATGAGGATGTGTGGCACATTACATGAATTTAGTTGGTCTTCTTAATATATTTGGGCATATCCTTGGAGGGAAAACTTGTGGATACAATTCATACTATTCTTGGAGGTGTATATTTATTTATTTCATGGTGTTTTGGAATAGTCCAAACCCTAATTTTCCTTTATCTCCATGGATTTGTTTTGTTGGAGGTTTCCCACTTAATGTTTTGGAGTTTGACTGCTTCATCCTGCAAATTCATACATGGAGTTGGTTGCCTTGGGATTTGAACATGTGGATTGGTAGCATGCATCTTGTGGACCACTTTATATCTTTGGAGTTGGTTATGGAACATTCTCCTAAGAAGAATATTTTGTTGTTATATCTCTCATGCACCATGGAGGGTGCACTTTGTGAGCCCTTCTAGGTGGAACCTTGAGAAAATCCTCCTAGATTGAAGATTATTTTATTATATTTTGCATGCATCCATTCTCGGAGGGTGAATTCTATGTGGACCCATTTAGCATTTGACTTGGTGTAATACCTATTTCTAGATGTGCATCCTCTCTTGGAGGTTATTGTTTCATGTTATTTCCTATTTTTGGATGAGAGTGACCTCCCTTGAAGAGGATAGATTCCACATTATCTAGATTGTATAGAGAGTGAAATGAAATGCATGAGTCATAGTCATCATTGTCATAATACTCTACAACTATAAAGGAGGAAGAAAAGTTCATATCATAATCACATGTGTTGAGTTTGGAAAAAAAGAAAAAAAGAAAAAAAGCAAAGGATGTGTTGAGTTTGGCTTCATTGCTCCTGATGTATATAATGGATTAACTATAATTATAAAAAATTATAACTTTCAAATCATAATATTTAAGAATGAAAGAAATTTATATTAATTTATTTATTATTAGAATCAACCACCTTTATAATGTGGTTGTGCTAGTATGTATGAAATATTTACGCCTATAGGCATACACCTATTGGCAATGGCTAGATTTAATGGGATTTCAATTATAGATGGGATTTTAATGGACACGATTTCATATGGTTTGAATATTCTTCATCATCACAATAAATAAAGGGCTATAATTTCCACCATTAAATTCCTTTCATGAAAAAAGATGTTTGTTCATCATTAAAAATGGAGATTAGGATGATTAGAATAATAATTACAGATTTTGTTATTAATGTCTAATTTTTTTTTACTATGTTGAGGCCCGTTAATATTTTTATAGATTCTTTTATTGTTGATGGAGTGAGTGGGGAAAGGGTTTTATGGCCACGTTTTCCTTGGATGTGAATAGTGCCATGATCAACATGGTATGGATGACACGTTTAAACAACGTATGTTTTCATGGGATGCAAAGAGTGTCGATATGGTATGGATGTCACGTTTGGCTAGTACGTTTTTTGGGATGTGAAGCAGGAGTGATAATGCAGAATGCTATGTTTCATGTTTGGCGGGCGTTTCAATTAATGCAGGCATGCTAAACTGAGGAACTTGTAAATGTGTTGAGCCTACACAAAATATATCTAACTAAACAATAATACACACATTTGCAGAGAGAATTTGAGAAAGAAGAAGAAGAAGAGAAAGAATGAAAAAATTCTCATTAACCGTTGTGAATAATGAATAGTTTACACATGATATACTTTGTATAGCTCAATGAGTGCACACTGGAGGTAAAACCAATGTGCCATAGTGGTGGTCTAGAGTGATATGGACACACACCAACAATTACGGGAGTGAACTGCCACCTAGTCTAGTCTCTCAGGCAATTACAGGAGTGATCTGCCACCTAGTTGAGTTAACTAGTCAACTAGTCTTCAGTTAACTGACTGAACAAAGAGTAGTGAGGAGTTAAATCAGGGAATCAAGGCTAATGTGCCATTTTGGTAATGATCCCCAGGCAAGGCCGAATTATCATGGTGATGATCCCAATGTTGCATGGTGATAAAACCAATGCAACATCTAAACTCAACTCAACTAATCAAACTGAAGTGTCAACTGAAAGAGAATATTCTCCAGGTGGAATATTCTCCCCTAAAATATAGGAGAATGGATAATGACTAATTATGACTAATAAACAAGGAAAAATCTTGGGAAAAATAAATCCTAGGTGTGTGTGAAGTAACTCCAACACCCCCCCTGAACATCACTATGGTGAAAATAAAGAATGGGTCTCGGCAACGAGGCCATGTTAGGTACCCAAATACAAAAGATACACTGAAAATAGATTGAGGAAAGAGGCAAACCCCCCCCCCTCAAGGTACAATGTATGTAAAAATAAGAACTACAGTTGGTAGGAAACTGTGTCCTCAACTCCAAGACGACTTCGCAGAGAATGGGACTTTTTCTTTGTGAAGGTCTTGGTGAAGATGTCTGTCGTCTGTTTTGCTGGAGGACATAAATGTAAGTCGATGATCCCCTTGTGTACTAAGTCCCAGATGTATTTCATGTGGATATCGATGTGCTTCATCTGCTGCCTCTAAACTAGATCTTTGCATAACTTCAAAGTGCTCTGGTTGTCACACCAGATGACAATCGACCGATGAAACTAAATTCCCAACTCAGTGAGAAAATGTTGTTGCCATGTAGCCTGAATGGTTATGTTAACTACCCCTCTATAATCTGCCTCAGCTGAAGATAGAGGAATGGCAGCTTGCTTCTTTCTCGACCAACAGATAGGCCCAGAACCAAGACTGTGTGAGTAACCAGATGTGGACTTGTGATCAGTACTATCGCCATCCCAGTCAGAATCAGTAAATATATAATGTAGAGTTTGTTGCATAATGAATCCCAAAGGTGATGGTGCCCTGTATGTATCAAAGGATATGCTTTGAAGCTTTCCAATGTAACTCATGCGACTCCTGCATGAACCTGGAAACTACGCCAAATGCATATGAGATGTCTGGTCTGGAGTGTGTGAGATATAACAAGCTCCCCACTAGCTATTTTTACAGTGTGTTGTCAACTAGTGGAGTCTCCCCGCCATCCTCAAGGAGTCGGAGTAGACTTGCAGTCTATCATGTGAAATCTCTCAAGGAGATCTCGTGCATACTTAGCCTGAGACAGTTTGATGACTGATGCATCTTGACTGATCTCGAGTCCAAGGAAGAAGTGTAGCGAACCCATTTCTATCATCAAAATCCTGTCATGTAGAATGCTCTTGACTGTAGCAATCGTTGAAGTCTAGCACCTGGTGATCAACAAATCATCAACATACAGAACTAAAAGTAGAAGTGAATCAACCATCCTGAGCATGTAGACATTTGGGTTTGATTTACATCGTACAAAGTTCTGTGACAATAGGTACGAGTCCATCTTGGCATACCATGCCCTTGAATCCTACTTGAGGCCATAAAGGGACTTCTTCAGTCGACAGACCAAAGATGAGTCCTGCATAAATCCCTGGGGCTGCTCCATATAGATCTCCTCAAAGAGATCATCATGAATAAATCCATTCTTCACATCCATCTGATGGACTTCCCATCCTTTGGCTGCTGCAATGGCAAGTGCCAAACATATGGAATCCATCTTCGCTAATGGAGCGAAATTCTCATCATAGTCAATACCATGAACCTTCTAAAAGCCTTTGGCAACAATATTGGCTTTGCATTTGCTAATATGTCCATCCGTTGCACTCTTGGTCTTGTAGACCCATATGCATTTGAAAATTTTCGTCCTAGAAGGAAGGGGAACTAGATCCCAAGTCTGGTTCTCGAGGAGGGAATTGTACTCCTCCTACATGGAGGATTCCCAAAAAGGATTTCCAGCAGCCTCGCCATAGGACTGTGGATCTGAATACTGAACCAAGAAAATATGCCTAGAGGGCAATGGTTCAATGGTAGTGAGTGCAGCAGGAGGCTCCTTGAAATCAAATCGAGTCCTCCTATTATCAGCTGGATCACCAACAAGATCCTCTTCATCCTGAAGAGTAGTCTCTGCCCACTTGGGCCTTTGCTTTGGTTCTACAACTGCATCTGGATGCTATGACTTTTCATCTGAATGTACTGATTCTGGATCTGAATCTGAATCATTTGAGTCCTCTGAATTAGAACTCTCGTCTAAAGAAGAGTTGACATGTGTGTGCTCATCATCTCAGATAGGTGGAAGAGTGAAGGTGTCTTCATGCGGTTGTTGATGTACATGTGAGACACTTTCCTCGAATTGGACACTATGCTCAATGATGAGCCAATCCGAGGAAAGATCAATAAGTCGATATCCATTCACACCGTCGGGGTATCCAACAAAAATGCACTCATTGTTCTGTGGATCAAGTGCCTTCCTCTTTTCAGAGGGAATCTTGGCCCGTGTACGTGAACCGAAAATGCGAAAGTGGGTCACTTCTAGTTTGAGGCCGCTCCAAGCCTCGTAGGGGGTCTTATCCTTGACATATCTATGTGGAGATATTTTTTAGATGTATGTTTCACAATTAAGTGCTTTGACCCATAGTCTCTATGGTAGTGACTTTGCATGCACCATGCAAGATGCCATCTCCTTTAGAGATCGATTTTTCCGCTCAACAACTCCGTTTTGCTGTGGAGTATAGGGAACTGTGTGCTGCAACTAAATCCATGCCTTATGGAAAATATTATGGATCTCATGATTTACATACTCTCCCCCATTATTAGTTTGGAGGAATTTGATCTTCTTTCCAGACTATGTATCAACCAAGGCTTTGAAATCTTTGAGGTGTTGAAAGACTTGAATTTTTGCCTGAGAAAGTAGATCCATGTAAAACATGAGAAATCATCAACAAAAATGAGAAAAAACCTCACTTTGTTGATGGATGGATGCGGAAAAGGACCCATAAGGTCACTGTGGATCATATCTAAAGGTGTGGAAGCTTGCTGAGACTTTCCTTTGTCACATTTCTCTTGAGGGTGTTTCTCGAGAACACATCCCTCACACACTCCCTTGGAGAAATGGATATTTGGTAGACCATCAACCAATATTTTCTTGCTAAGATGTTGCATGTATTTGAAATTCAAATGTCCAAACCTTGCGTTCCATATCCTACTACTTTCATCAACATGAGTAAGCAGTAAAGCAAAATCATGTTCAATGAATTCAAAAAATGTATACAATCTAGACTAATGATTTACCTCACCGGTAGAAACCCTGGAGTTGGTTTGCATGTCATAGATGTCCATGGAATTTGGTGTGAATATGAATTTATTTATGATGCTAGAATTCGTCATCTGATACATGGAGAGAAGGTTGATAGAAATCTTGGGAACGTGCAACACATTTTCGAAGCTTCCGTTGGTGAGTTCAATCCTTCCTTTGCCGGTGACTTCAACAAAAGAGTTTTCCCCCATCAGAATAAGATAACCTTTGCATGCATCCAATGAAGAATATACTTCTTTTTATGCATCCATATGATGTTATTCTCTTGAATCAACGATCCAAGCATCAGGAGAGGAGTTGATTGCAATCAAGGCAAGGCTAGAATTGTCTTTCTTGGAATTTGGATCTTCTGGCTTCTTCTTCTTGGCACCCTTGGGGATGTGATCTCCAAGGTTGTTTTGCTGAAGTATTTGAGACATTATATATATATTTTTTTTCATTCATGTAGATTCTGAATGGAATCCTTTGTGACAGTATGTGCATCTCTCTCCTTTTGTTCCCTTTTCTCCTTTGGATCCAGAGGCATCGGTGAAGGGTTTTTTGTACCCTTACTTCTTCGGATGTGCATGAGCTTTCCGTTTATATTTATCTTTAGATTTCTGATATTTGTGGCTGTCATCATGCACAATGAGTGCATGCACCCTTGGGCCTTTGATTGTGCCCATGTTTATGAGCTTAGTTTTCTCTTGTGTCAGGGATTCGATAAAGTTCTCAAGAGAAGGCATCTTCCAGGTGGTTCCAAAGGTGAATCTGACAGTATGGAATGTGGATATGAATATAGGAATTCAGGACCAAGCTTGGAGAAAATGGTGAGAACCATTTTTTTCTCCTCCTTTGATTTATCAACCCTGCAAGCTTTGAGTTGCGATAGTAAATTCTTGAATTTTGTAAAGAAATCTTGGATATTCTTGAAGATTTTTGGATCCAATGTGAGCAGATCCACCTCCAACATGTGTCCCCTCATATCATCCTATTTTCCAAAGATCCCATCCAAGGTTGTCCAAGCTTCATTGGGAGTCTTACAGGAAGATATGTGAAAAAGGAGATCGAGAGAAATAAGACTGCAAATTGTTCTGAGTGCCTCATCCATGCGATTTAAATACTTGGATTTTTCTATGGCTGATATCGGTTTTGTATTTGTATTCAAGGTTAACCTGTACAACCCTCTGGTTCAGAGATGTATGGCTATTTTCTCCTTCCATGCAAAATAGTTGTAAGGTGTAAGAATGAATTCTTTTTGGAATTCCATCTTTCCATTCTCTTCAATCTTTTGTACTTGCAAAAAAAATTGGTGTAGCTTTTGCTTAGCAGTCCATCGACTCTGATACCATTTAAATGTGTTGAAACTGCACAAAATAGATCTATCTAAACAATAATACACACATTTGCAGAGAGAATTTGAGAAAGAAGAATAAGAAGATAAAGAATGAAAGAATTATCATTAATCGTTGTGAATAATGAATAGTTTACACATGATATACTTTGTATAGCTCAATGAATGCACACTAGAGGTGAACCAATGCAACATAGTGGTGGTATAGAGTAATCTGGACACACACCAACAATTAAGGGAGTGAACTACCACCTAGTCTAGTCTCTCAGGCAGTTACAAGAGTGAACTCCACCTAGTGGAGTTAACTAGTCAACTAGTCTTCAATTAACTTACTGAACAAAGAGTAGTGAGGAGTTAACTCAGGGAATCAAGGCTAATGCGCCAGTTTGGTGATGATCCCAAGGCAAGGTATAATTATCATGGTGATAAAACCAATGCAACATCTAAACTCAACTCAACTACTCAAACTGAAGTGTCAACTGAAAGAGAATATCCTCCAGGTGGAATATTCTCCCCTAAAATATAGGAGATTGGATAATGACTAATTATGAATAATAAACAAGGAAAAAACTTAGGGAAAATAAATCCTAGGTGTGTGTGAAGTAACTCCAACAGGAGCGAGTATTGAATTGATTTATTTATGCAACAAGTGCTTTCGATTCAAGGATTTTCGAATGAAAGAAATATTGAGTCCACTCATGGTAGGGGACATTACATAGAGCTCTCTACTAGAGGAATTATATAATCAGAAGTACTTCCTAAGATATTTTCCTCAATAGATGGACATTGATTCAAGTAGGCCTGTGGAAAAACCCTATTTCTAGCCTCCTCAGCTAAAAATATTCTACAAAGGGAAGATGAAGGTCTATGAAGTCTCTGCGCAAAAGGTAAGCTTTATTTTATCTAAATCATGTTTGAATTGATTATAGTCTCTTTCATTTTAACGAAGTTATTGGATTCTTATAGTTTCAATAATCATTCTTGGTTATGGACCAGGCTCAAGATATAATGGTATTGGATGGGAATATAATGGGTTCTCCAACATCTGACCCTACAACAACAACTTCAAGTAGGCCTCTAAGCTTGTTGAGCACATCAACACTCCATAATATGTCATGCGTAGGTATAATTTACTTTAAATGGTGAAGTTATGGAGATTAAAATTAGTTAAGTTATGAAAAATCAACCATTTATCAGTGCTTGAATTTCAAGTGTGCAGATATCCCTATTTCTAGGCAATAATATCTACAACATTTTTTGGAAAAGCGCGAGGGGTAATTAATTGACAACATCATCATTTTTAAGTTCCTTGTGAATTTTTCAACTATGTTTTTTTCCCTGTTTGGATCATCCATTTATACATCCATCCACTCGTAGATTGATACGATGACTTCACATCTCAAGGTGTTCATGGTGAAGAAACTCACAAAAGATGGGTTTTTTGCATAAGCATATCCTTGATTTTCAAATCTGCAATTCTAGCGTACGTTGAGACCGCCCAATTCAGACATAGTCTTTGGTTCATTGGCTGGAGTGATGGCAAGCACGTTGTAAGATCATAATTAAAAAATATCTATATTACATAAAAAACTTATAATTGGTACGAAGACCAATAAAAAATAATGGCTTGGAGCGATGGCAAGCACATTGTATCAAAGACCAATTGTAATAACCAAACAACAACCTTAGTATCCACTATTGATTTTTATGCCTCACACATTTTGTATTTCAATAGTTATTATGAAATACAGAAAGAATAATGGGAGTGTTGTATTTTTAAGTAATGATTATATAAGCTAAGGTGTGTGCATTTAAAAGGGAATTGGTACTTGGTTTCTCAATTGTGTGCTTTCTGGTGTGTTCTCTTTATAAGAAAACAACAAAGTGTGTGTTGAGTTTGGCTTAGTCGCTCATGATGTATATAATGGATTAACTATAATTATAAAAACTAATAATTTTCAAATCATAATATTTAACAATGAAAGGAATTTATATTCATTAATTTATTATTAGAATGACATAATATATATATATATATATATATATATATACCCTAACCCTAATCTTACTTATTTATTATAAAGCTGATTGATATGGCCATATCAATCACCTTTATAATGTGGTTGTGATATTATTTATGAAATATTTACACCAATAAGCGTACACCTATTGGAAATGGCCAGATTTAATGGGCTTTTAATTACAGATGAGATTTTAATGGACACGATTTCATATGGTCCGAATATTATTCGTCGTCACAATACACAAAGGGTTGTGACTTCAACCATTAACTCCCTTTCTTGACAAAATAGGTGTGTTCATCATTAAAAATGGGGATTAGGGTGATTAGCATAATAATTACATATTATGTTATTAATGTCTAAATCGTTTTTACTATGTCGAAGCTCATTAAGATTTTTACAGATTCTTTTACTATTGATGGGGTGAGTGGGGAAAGAGTGTTATGGCCATGTTTTCCTCATATGTGAATAATGCCATGATCAATATGGTATGGATGCCACATTTAGTCGGCATATGTTTTCCTAGGATGCGAAGAGTGCTGGCATGGTATGTATGTCGCGTTTGGCCGATATGTTTTTGGGGATGTGAAGTCAGTGTGATAATGAAGAATGTTATGTTTCATGTTTGGAAGGAATTTCAATTAACACAGGCATGGTAATCTGAGGCATGAGTATTGAATTGATTTATTTATGCAGCGAGAGATCTCGATTCAAGGATTGTCGTATGAAAGAAAGGTCGAGTCCATTCATGGTAGGGACCATTACACAGAGCTCTCTACTAGAGGCATTATTTATTTGAAAGGACTTTGTGACATCTTTGCCTCGACAAACGAGCATTGATTCAAGTAGGCATGTGGGAAAATGTTATTTATGGCCTCCTCAACTAAAAATATTCTACAAAGGGAAGATGAAGGTATATGACGTCTCCGTGCAAAAGGAAATATTTATTTTATCTAAATTGTGTTTGAATTCATTATAGTCTCTTTCATTTTAGCTAAGTTATTGGATTGTTATAGTTTCAATAATCATTCCTAGCTATGGACCAGGCTCAACCTATAATGGCATTAATTATGAATGTAATGGGTTCTCCTACATCTAACCCCACAACAACAACTTATATTAGGCCTTTGAGCTCGTTGAGCACATCAACACTCCATCATATGACATGCATAGATAGAATTTACTTTAAATAGTGAAGTTATGGACATGAAAATTAGTTAAGTTATGAAAAACGAACCATTCATCAGTGCTTGAATTTCAAGTGTGCAGATATCCCTATTGCTAGGCAGCAATCTCTGCAATGTTTTCTGGAAAAGTGCAAGGAGGGGTAATTAATTAACGACATCATCATTTTAAATTCCTTGTGAATTTTGCAACCATGTTTTTTTTTCCTGTTTATACCATCCATTTATACATCCATCCACTCATAGATTGAATAGGGTGGCTTCACATCTCAAGGTGTTCATGGCTAAGCAACTCACAAAAGATGGGTTTTCTGCATAAGCATATCTTGGATTTTCAAAATTGCAATTTCAACGTACGTTGAGACCGCCCAATTCAGACACAATCTTTGGGTCATTGGTTGGAGCGATGGAAAACACGTTCTAAGATAACAGTTAAAAATTATCGACATTGCATAAAATAATTATAATCAGTATAGATACCAATAAAAAATAATGGCTTGGAGCGATGGAAAGCATGTTGTATCAGAGACTAATTGTAATAACCAGACAACAACCTTAGTAACCACTCCTGATTTTTGTGCCTCACACATTTTGTATTTCAATAGTTATTATGAAATACATAAATAATAATGGGAGTGTTGTTTTTTAAGTAACAGTTATATAATCTGAGGTGTGTGAGTTTAAAAGACAATTGGTACTTGGTTTCTCAGTTTTTTTCTTTCTAGTGTGCTCTCTTTATAATAAAAAAAGAAAAGTGAGTATTGAGTTGGGCTTAATCGCTCCCAATGTATATAATGGATTAACTATAATTACAAAAATTTATAACTTTCAAATCACAATATTTAACAATGAAAGGAATTTATATTAATTATTTTTTTATGAGAATGACATAAAATATAATTTTTATTATAATTTTTAAAAATTTATATTATTTTAATTTTAATTTATTGAAACATTACATTAAACTCTAATGACCATAACTCTAATCTGAAACCCTAACCTTAATATTACCTATTTATTATAAAATTGATTGGCCTATATCAACCACCTTTATAATGTGGTTGTGCTAGTATTTATGAAATATTTGCATAAATAGGCGTACACCTATTGGAAATGGCCATATTTAATGGGATTTTAATTATAGATGGGATTTTAATGGACACGCTTTCATATGGTCTGTGTATTCTTTGTTGTCACAATAAATAAAGGGTTGTGATTTCAACCATTAACTTCCTTGCATGACAAAAAATGTTTGTTCATCATTAAAAAAGGGGATTAGGGTGATTAGCATAATAATTACAGATTCTATTATTAATTTCTAAATCTTTTTTAGTGTGTTGAGGCTCGTTGATATTTTTACAGAGTCTTTTACTATTGATGGGGTGAGTGGGGTAAGGGTTTTATGGCCATGTTTTCCTCGGATGTGAATAGTGTCGTGATCAACATGGTATGGATGACACATTTATACAACGGACGTTTTCGTGGGATGAGAAGAGTGGCGGCATGGTATGGATGTTGCATTTGGCCGATAGATTTTATGGGATGTGAAGCACACGTGATAAATGAAAAATGCTACATTTCACATTTGGCGTGTGTTTCAATTAATGTAGGCATGGTAATCTGAGACATGAATATTGAATTGACTTATTTATGCAACATGTGATTTCGATTCAAGGATTGCCAAATGAGAGAAAGGTTGAGTCCACTCATGGTATGGGAAATTACATGAAGATCTTTACTAGAGGTGTTGGCACCAGGTTGAAAGGGAAAGAAGAACAATCGTGGGAAAGAAAGTGTGCAGAAAACTGAAGTAACAACTGGCAAAAGAAAAACACGCACGCATGCAAGAAAGTGTGCACAAAAGAAAGCGACAGCTGGAGGAAGAAAAACGTGTGCATGGGAGAAAGACCTAACATAAGAAGGGTTAGGGTTTTGGTAATATTTTGTAAAAGGATGAAGAGCCTGAAATGTATAAATATAGATACAAAAATATCATATAGGGAGGGTTACTGTTGTTAGCTGTATGAACCGATTTTGTAAGTTGTTGAGCAAAGAAGATATGAGGGAAGGTAGATCTGAGGATTAGACCGCGGGCTGTAGAGCCTGGTGTGATCTAGTTCACCTCACATAGATCTTACCTAGTTTTGTGGAGAATTGTAAGCGCGTGGCACCAAGAATACAGAACTGCCATAATAAAAGAGCCAAGAGCCAAATATTTGTGGATGTAGCCCAGGAGGGGCTGAACCACGGTAATACTTGCGTAATGGGTTGAATGTATGCATGTCTCTACTTTCTTTCAGCAATTAATGGTTAAGCTTGATGAATGAGTTAATACATTGTTATGAATCTGTTTATACTTTGTCAAAATTAAACTATGGGATATATGTAGACGACTTCAAGGGATATGTAGTTTACCTTGCACCTCATGGTACTTGGATTTAATCAAGAAACCCCTATCCCCTACTATGTCCTAGGCTGTAAACACCTGAGTCTTATAGTCACCCATTTAAAGCTATCTCGGGTGAGACTGTGCAGTACCTATCGGGTGTTGTGTTGCCTTCTAGTTTACCAATAGGGCCGATAGTTTTAGAGGCTTTGTTGGAACCCTGAATGACATGAAACCTGGGTCAATAATTCAGATAACCCGAGAAGAGAAATAGTAAACCAACAAATGGTTATGTTGTCGTGTTAAGAGGAACAAGAGAGGACTGAGTAGATGAGATGGAATGAATAAGAACCGAAGGAGTGGAATAGAAGAGCAATGAGCCATTAGAAGGGAATGTTGAGACCTTGGACAAGAGAAGAGATCGAGGGATGGTTGAGAACTAAAGATATAGAGTTCACACAGAAAGACAATAGAAACCCCAGGATCACACTGTGTAAATACCTGGATAAATACGTATTTACAAATTTACATGAAGTCTTTTTTTGTGATTTTCCGCATCTACTACAGGAGTGTATCTTAAAGTTAAAGGATAACCACGCGACGAACTAGGTTTGACAGCTATATTGGACTCCAGTACAGATCCAGCAATTGTAGCAGGCAAACAACAAATTCACTCACGCAATTGACTTTTGGCTTGATAGTATTGTGGCAGGCTTTATCAAAGAATTTGCGGTAGACACAACAAAGTCATATAGCACAGTCGAGCAAGAGTTCCTACGAGGACCCAGAGGAAGGTACATTCGATCAATGTATACTTCTATCAAGATATTTCTATATAACAAAGGTGTAATGACAATGGAATTAGACAACTAGACTTCCATCCGTGCATGGGGGAAGCACTGACAGTGAGAGGAGGAATGGAAGTAGGGCAGGAGAAAGAGAAGAAGGAGGAGGAACCCTTGGACCCGATCTTGATGGATGACGACCAACTTAAGTGTATCTTGGTGTCATCAGGAACGACGCGTAGCGGAGCACCCTACCAATATAAGATGAATACCAAGAAGAGAGTCATAGCCAAGAGGGAGGGCTTGGCAAGCGATGAGGAAGAGGTAGAGGATCTCCGGACTGTGGAGCAGGTTGAGGAAATCCTGTGTGCCACGTATGAGAGGAAAACAAGAGGCCCAAGAAAAGGAGAAGGCAACCATCCCTTTCAGATTAATGTCAGTGTGGAACCCATAAACCCATGTGGGACAAATACACCAAAGAGAACACCACTGTTTAGATAACCAAAGTTTGGAGGAAGTCCAATAGTAGGAGGTACACCTACACAAAGAGAAACAACTGGAGGAGCTAGTTCAAGAAACCTTAGTCACATATCTACATCACGCGGAGGAGGGAGTAGCTTAGTACTTGGAATGGCAGGACATGATCCTACTATAAGATTAGCAGAGTTTCGAGGAGAAGCCGCAGAAGACCCTGAGAAGCATCTGTTCATTTGCACAAATATCTGGGAAGCAAAGAAGATCACTAATGAATACACCAAAATCATGCAGCTAGTGATCATGCTAAGAGACCGAGCACTAGACTGGTACATGAGTCTAGACACGAACAGTGTTCCTGGAATGACAAGGACACTAGACGACATTAAGAAACTATTGATAAATGAGTTCCAGAAGCCGAGCTTAGAATATCCATAAATGAATGAGATGATTGAAATAAGACAGAAACCCAAAGAATAGGTATGGGAGATTGATCAAAGGTTCAAGCGATTAAAAGGGAAGTTAAAATACCTTATGATTGATATGCAACATCAACACCTATTTATCAACTCACTACTCCCACACTTAAAATATCCATTACGACAACAGAAGTTTCAGACGCAGGCAGAGGCTCTGCAGGAAGCGTTGCAATCGGAAGAGAATCAGTACCAACATATGGACCCATCTATCGAAGAATTGTAAGAGAATCTGAAGAACTTAACATTTCAGCTGAACCAGAATAAGAAAAAGGACAAACGAGAAGCAATTTGGTTCACTACCTGTAGGACGGAAGGACACCATAAGAATGAATTCCCAACACTCACATAGTATATGGTGATAGGGATGCCAAAACCACTACCACAGGGAGGATTATAGTACAAAATATTCAAGAAATTGAGTCACGACCCTTACCATTGCATGATGATGCAAAAATACTAAACAGTTCCAAAGAACTCATATTGCACCTTTTGCAAGTTAGTCGGCCATGACAACAAAGATTGTAGAACTATGGAGCTGATGAGGGAAAGAACATTAGACACATATAGGGTATAGGCAAAAATGATGACTAGGCAAGAAACACTACATTTCACTCAAGCCCCAACCCCATACAACACTGTGCAACAACAGTACAATATTGTGTCGCAGCAGTGCAATAACGCGCATCCACAGTACAACCTGACACAACCCTAGTACAATACCACGCAGTATAATTAGGCACCACAGTATAATGCACCATGAGGAGATCGTGTAGGATATAGAGGAGCAGGACGAGCCAGAGGAGGTTTCAGACACGATAGAGGACTAGTCACATGTCACAATTACCAGCAACCAGGACATTATGCACGGGAGTGCCCACTACCACTAGCCACTTGTATCTATTGACGTGCATCGGACCACGCTACGGAGGAATGCCTGAAATTACTTGTAAAGATCCAGGAAAAAAGGAATCAAAATAACCATAATGTTCAGTGGATTTCAGTCGAAGCAAGGGATGACGGACGGAACATCAACATAGTCACTCGAGGAGGAACGAAAACAGGAAATGACGTAGTTCGACAGGAACCAGTGAAGAACCAATGGGTAAAGAAGAACATTGACCCCAAGAATCAGTTCGATGCGCATAAGGAGAAGGAGATCTTTACAAAAGCCGATAAGAATTCCAAAAGGAAAAAAATGCGTCGACTGCACAACAGAGCAAGGAAGCTCCAGAATATGACATGCTGCCATCACTGTACCATACCAAAAGAATACAACCCAAGGAACAAGTAAGTACTATCAAAGACTTTTTGCAATCATGCATCAAAATGTTAAGTGATCCTTCATCTATCAAAATATTGCAAAACATCCTAGAAAAAGTAGCAGTGAGACAAAACAGAAGCCAGAATTGAAAACTATCAACCACCTACACACAAGAAGAAGAACAAGTAGGGAATTTAGACTAAATGCTAACACAGGGGATTTAAATATGGGAGATATTACACTAGATCTAGGATCTAAAGTGAATGTACTACCAAAAGCTACATGGCAATGCATGGGAGAACCTACACTGGGATACTCAACTGTTCAATTAAAGCTAGCAAACCAACATAGATTCCTACCAATAGGTAGACTGATAGGAGTGATGGTAGATCTGGATGGTGTGCGCACTAAGGTAAACTTTGAATTCATCGAAATAGTATACAACACCACACCTTACCTGACGCTACTTGGTCTGGATTGGGCGTTCGATAACCAGGCCATAATCAACTTAAAAACTAGAAAAATGACATTTGAGTAAGGGGACTACAGGGTCATAGCCCTGCTCGACCCATTAGAAGGTGAGAGGTTTGTAGAACCCACTTGTCTATATTTAGAAGAGATTGACCAGTTGTATAGAACAATTGCGCACGATACGGACTACATAAACCCAACTGCAGATGGAGTACTCAGTTGGCAGAGCATTACTTCATGTACAACAGACTCAGACACTAGGTTAGAAAACTAGAAACAAATAATACATGAAGTATCCACGAGAAGGTGTGCCAGAATAGACCACGCAGTAAGGTGGATTGGCACAAAAATCAGAGAACCACCCAGTTTTCATGGGCTAAATGATTTGAAAACTTTCTTGACACAATATGAAGACGAAGTATTAGAAAACCAGAGATTGCTAGCACTAGATTTATCACTAAAGGCTACACCTGCAAGATGGTGGGGTGCACACAAAGAGACTATCACAGATTGGTACCAATGTAATCGATTACTGCGCATAAGGTTCGGTGCAAAATAGACCGGTAACAAACAACAGAAATATGACGGACTAGGCACACAAACAGAACACTTGGAGGCGTGTAAAACATTGTGGAAAATGACACCACCGGAGGAATGGTCTCACCACTTCATTCATACTTTAGAGGGCATACCAACGAATTGGTATACAGACCAAGAAATGCGTAAAGAAACCAAGACATGGGCGACCCTCCAACAGAACTTTACAGTCATTTTCTCATTCGAGCATGAGAACCCCAACATAGATGTGGCCCTGAAATGGATCAGAAACATCATATTCATTGAAGAATCAGAAGTGGAAGCTGTCACAGAGGTACAACAACGGAATAAGCAGACAGTCAAGGATCTACTGTCATGCTACCACGTATAGGAGGAAGCACCGGATGAAGACGATCCGTGCAATATTCAGATCGAAGAAGTCGAAGGTGAGAGAGATGTGGAAGGACCACCCTTAGAGTCAGAGGTCATGTCTGCGCCAATCAAGATAAAGAAGGCTAACATAGGGACCGTCGAGCAACCCAAAATGGTCAGCATTGGAGATTACTGGGACGAACAGACACTAGCAAGCATCACAGAATTGTTGCACAAATACAACGAACTTCTTCCCACAACCTTTACAGAGATGAAAGGCATAGCCGGAGAATTAGGAGAAATGAAGATACCACTCAGAACTGATGCGAGACCCATTAAACAATGACCATAAAGATTGAATTCCATATATAAACATAAAGTTAAAGACGAGATCAACAGGATGCTCGAGGCCGACATCATCGAACCAGTCGAAGAATTAGAATGGATAAGCTCGATGGTAGTACATGACAAGAAATAGAGAAGAGGGATCAGGATATGCGTCGACTTGAGGAAGTTTAATGATGCAAGCCTACACGACCCATTCCCCACACCATTCACAGATGAAGTACTTGAGAAAGTAGGAGGCCATGAAGCCTACTCATTCACCGATGGATTCTCAGGATATCATCAGATTAAGATAGAATAGGAGGATAGACACAAGACCACGTTTGTGACAGAATGGGGATCTTATCAGTATACAGTTATGTCGTTCAGACTGAAGAATGCACCTATGATATTTTCTAGAGTGGTCACCGCAGAATTTAAGGAATTTATCCATCAATTCCTTGAAGTATACCTGGATTATTGGATAGTGTATAGCTTACTAAAAAATCATGTGGAAGTTTTACGACTGATTCTAGAACGATGCAGACAGTGCCAGATATCACTGAACATTAAGAAATGCATATTTAGAACACCATTTGGGATACTATTGGGACACATAGTATGCAAACAGGGATTGCTAGTGGATCCGACCAAAATCACAGTCATTGTTAATCTACCAGCACCAAAAATAGTCCGCAACTAAGAGCAACGTTAGGACATACAGGATATTACAGGAAATTCATCAAAGGCTATGTGCAGATTACAATGCCAATGGAAAAACTATTAAGGAAGGATACAAAGTATCAATGGAACGATGAGTGCCAACACGATCTGGATACCCTAAAGGAAAAAATGGTCACCCAACCAATATTGGTATTTCCATATTGGGAGAAGAAATTCCATGTACATGTCAATGCATCAATGATAACACTTGGAGCTATCCTAGTGCAACCAGGAGCAGGAGAATTGGATCACCCGATAGCGTTCTCAAGCAGAAAATTATCAAACTCATAACAGAATTATAACACGGTAGAAAGAGAATGCCTAGCCATGGTTTATTCACTACAGAAATACAGACATTACCTATTAGGAAAACACTTTAAGATGTTTACAGATCACTCAGCCCTGAAATACCTAGTCAACAAGCCAGTGTTGGGGGGGAGAATCTGTCGATGGTTATTGCTATTTCAAGAATTTTACTTTGAGGTAATAGTTAAACCAGGAAAACTGAATGCAGGACCTAACCACCTATCGAGGGTCACAAATGGAGAGGAAACAACGAATTTATAAGACAAATTTCCAGATGCACAACTATTCTCAGTACAGATTACTGATGATTACTTCGCAGAGATCATCTAGTACTTGAGCACAGGTACTGCGCCACAAGAATATACCATTGCGCAGAAGAAGAACCCGGTAGTCCGTGCAACTGACTATCAATTGATCGCAGGACATCTATATAATATGGGCATAGATATCATTTTATGAAGATACCTACTAGATCACGAACGACCAAGAATTTTAGTAGAATCCCATGAGGTAATAGCAGGAAGGAATTATGCAAGAAAAGATACTGCACAGAAGGTACTACGCCCAGGATTATGGTGGCCAACGATCCACAGAGACTCGAAAGAGTACTGTCAGCAATGTGATGTCTGTCAAAGGGTAGGAAAACCCAACAGAAGGGACAAGATGCCACTATGACCGCAAGTGAAACTTCAAGCATTCGACAAATGGGCGATAGACTTCGTGGGACCCATTAACCCACCAGCCAAAAGAACGGGGGAAAGATATATTATCACCACGACGAAATACATAAAAAGATGGGCGGAAGCCACACCAGTATAAGATTGCAGTGCAGACATAGCTGCACACTTTTTGTTTGAACAGGTAATTACTAAATTTGGGTGCCCAAGAATTCTGATGAGTGACCAAGGAACGCACTTCATAAACAACACCATCCGAGCGATGCTTGAAGAGTTTGAAGTTCATCACCAAAAAAGCACATTGTATCATCCACAGGAAAATGGCACGGTAGAAGCCTTCAAAAAAATTCTAGAGAATGCCTTGATAAATATATGTAACGTCAACTGGGACGATTGGGACCTCAAGGTACCAGTAGTGTTATGGGCATATAGAACCACATGCAAAAAATTGACAGGCCACACACCATTCAAACTAGTCTATGGTCAAGAAGCAGTAGTGTTGTTAGAATTTTGAATACCCAGTCTATGTGTAGTAGCTATCACACACAAGATAGAAGGAGGCACAGTACAGTAAAGACTAAATCAGTTACTGTCGATGGAGGAAGACCGAATCTTGGTAGGATTCCACCAACAAGTACATAAAGCAAGATACAAATCTTGGCAAGACCGCCACATCAAGATGAAGACGTTCAAGAAAGGAGATCTAGTATTGTTGTATGACAGTAAATTGTTACAGCACCTAGGAAAGATTAGAATGCATTGGCTAGGACCATACAAGGTAAAATCTGTCACAGACGGAGGAGTTGTACAGTTAAGAGATCTAGAAGGCACAGACCTCAGAGGAATTATCAATGGGAGCCAACTGAATCTATACAAGGATAGTTGACCACCAACTGCACAGTAAAAAAAAAACCACACAAAGTTGCCGCATACAAAACACAAATCCAACAAGGGAAACGATAACAACCATATCAAAAAAGGAAACAAGTGGGAAAAGGAAATTTGCAAAAGCAGGCTAACAGGAAAACATGAGGCAGAGTTAAAGCAAGGTAAGGACGGATGGGATGTCACATTAAACGTGCCAACTGGAGACGACAGAGTGGGTGTAATAGCAAGTATGAAACTGCCATAGATGCATTGAGCCAACAGTTATGGTGCATTAATCACATGATGGAGGAAGAGTCCTCAACAAGCTTCATGACGAGCCCATACAACACACGAGCACAGAATCCATTAGTCTATTTGCGAATGGAAGAAATTGTGGGATAGACACCATTGAAGGATTTGGATCATATCCAATTGGTCTTGAAACAGATGCCATCAAGAGCATCACACAAACTGCTGGTTAGCGTTGACCATGAGATGCAATCGCGAGCACATAAAAACTTAGTCGAGATACAACAAGAAACAAAGAAGCAGGAAGCACTGGAAATAGTTTGTGCACAGGCCAAATATGAAACTCAAGAGGAGAAGGAACACAGAAACGAGCTGGAACGCAGAGTGGAAGAAATTTTTGGGAAACTTCCAACTACTGTGCAAGGAAATGAACTCCCAGCTGCAAAAAGTATCGACCAGATTGTGCAGGCAATTGATTAGCATCAGAAGGAGATCGAGACTCTCCGCGGACAGATTAGACCGACAACTCCACCATCAACAAAGGAGCAAAGGAAGCAGGAAGTAGCAATGCAACTGCAGGAGCTAGAAAAACAGGTCAGCACAGCAACCGACTTGTTGGATAAAGCAACTTTGGACAAGGCTGGAAGAGGATCCATAGGTCCAACACTGGGACAAGGAGGAGGAGAGGATCAATGAAATGATCCAAGAACTCAAGCAACGACAGAAGACCATACCAATTCCAGAACGGGTCAAGGGAACACAAGAGTTGAAGAAGATACAGGCAAAACTTATCACTGCACAAACACAGAAACAGGAGCGTCAGGCTCAAATAGAACCATTGCAGGAACGGGTAGCAGACGTACTTGCACAGGCAGAAGAAGCCATAAAACATACAACGCAGACTTAGCTAGAATGCGCAGGATTGATGAGCGAGGAAGTGGCAGCTCAGTCAGCTGACACCATCAAGGAGAAAACCGCGCAGGCACTGAAAAAAGTGGCAAAGTTGCAGGAGAAGTTCCAGACGATCACCAAAGAGATCGAGGAAGCACAGATAAATTAGGTGACTTGGGATGAGTCACATGTCAGTGTTGGGGGCCTGTTGGCACCAGGACGAAGGGGAAAGAAGAACGATCGTGGGAAAGAAAGAGTGCAAAAAACTGAAGTAACAGCTGGAAAAAGAACAACATGCGCGCATGCAAGAAAGCATGCACAAAGGAAAGTGACAGCTAGAGGAAGAACAACACGCGCATGGGAGAAAGACATAACATAAGAAGGGTTAGGGTTTTGGTAATATTCTATAAAAGGCTGAAGAGCCCGAAATGTATAAATATAGATACAAAAGTATCATATAGGGGGGGTTATTGTTGTTAGTTGTATGAACCGATTTTGTAAGCTGTTGAGCAAAGAAGATATGAGGGAAGGTAGATCTGAGGATTAGATCGCAGGCTGTAGAGCCTGGTGCGATCTAGTTTGCCTCACATAGATCTTACCCGGTTTTGTGGAGAAATGTAAGCACGTGGCGCCAGGAATACAAAACTGCCATAATAAAAGAGCCAAGAGACAAATCTTTGTGGACGTAGCCCAGGAGGGGGTGAACCATGGTAATACTTTCATAATGGGTTGAATGTATGCATGTCTCTACTTTCTTTAAGAAATTAATGGTTAAGCTTGATAACTGAGTTAATACATTGTTATGAATCTGTTTATACTTTGCCGGAATTAAACTGTGGGATATACGTAGATGACTTTAAGGGATAAGTAGTTTACCTTACGACTCACGGTACCTGTCTTTAATCAAGAAAACCCTATCCCATACTCTGTCTTAGGCTGTAAACACCTGAGTCTTATAGTCACCCATTTAAAGCTATCTCGGGTGAGACTGCGCAATACTTGTCAGGTGTTGTGTTGCCTTTTGTTTTACTGGGAGGACTGATAGTTTTAGAGGCTTTGTTGGAACCCCGAATGACATGAACCCTGAGTCAATAACTCAGATAACCCGAGAAGGGAAATAGTAAACCAACAAGAGGCATTATATAATCAGAAGGACTTCCTGAGATATTTTCCTCGACAGACGGGCATTGATTCAAGTAGGCCTGTCGAAAAACCATATTTCTGGTCTCCTCAGCTAAAAATATTCTACAAAGGGAAGATGAAGGTCTATGACCTCTTCGCACAAAAGGAAAGCTTTATTTTATCTAAATCTTGTTTGAATTGATTATAGTCTCTTTCATTTTAGCAAAGTTATTAGATTTTTATAGTTTCAATAATCATTCTTGGCTATGGATCAGGCTATAATGGTATTGGTTGTGAATATAATGGGTTCTCCTGCATATGACCCCACAACAACAAATTCGAGTAGGACTTGTGCTCGTTGAGCACATCATCACTCCAACGCATGGCATGCGTAGGTAGAATTTACTTTAAATGGTGAAGTTATGGATATTAAAATTAGTTAAGTTATGAAAAACGAACCATTTATTTTACTTGAATTTCAAGTGTGCAGATATCCCTATTGATAGGAAACAATCTTTGTGACGTTTTCTAGAAAAGCCCAAGGAGGGGTAATTAATTGACAACATCATCATTTTCAAGTTCCTTGTAAATTTTGCAACCATGTTTTTTTTTCCTCTTTGTATCATCCATTTATACATCCATCCACTCGTAGATTTAATAGGGCGACTTCACATATGAAGGTGTTCATGGCTAAGAAACTCACAAAATATGGGTTTTCTACATAAGTATATCTCGGATTTTCAAATCTGCAATTCCGGCGTACGCTAAGACCACCCAATTTAGACACATTCTTTGGTTCGTTGCCCAGAGCGATGGCAAGCACATTGTAAGATAATAATTAAAAAATATCTGCATTACATAAAATAATTGTAATCGGTACAAAGACCAATAAAAAATAATGGCTTGGGGTGATGGAAAACACGTTGTATCTCCATAGTAACCACTCTTGATTTTTGTTCCTCGCACATTTTGTATTTAAACAGTTATTATGAAATACAGAAAGAATAATGGGAGTGTTGTTGTTTTAAGTAACGGTTATATAAGTTGAGGTGTGTGCATTAAAAGGAAATCAATACTTGCTTTCTCATTTTTGTGTTTTCTGGTGTGGTCTCTTTATAAGCAAAAACAATTAGCAAAGGTGTGTTGAGTTTAGCTTTTCTCTTAATGTATATAATGGTTTAACTATAATTATAAAAATTTATAACTTTCAAATCACAATATTTAACAATGAAAGGAATTTATATTGATTAATTTATTATTAGAATGATATAAAATATATTTTTTAATATAATTTTTATATTTTTATATTATTTAAATTTTAATTTATTGAAATATTACATTAAATTCTAATGACCATAAGTTTAATCTGAAACCTTAATCTAATCTAACTTATTTATTATAAAACTTATTGATATGTTCTATCTCTCTATATCAACCACTTTTATAATTTGGTTGTGATAGTATTTATGAAATATGAAATAAAGCATGACTATAATGAACCCAAGGTGTCGTTGGATAATCTCATGATCTCTCTCAACATATGAATTGGGTCCAACCGTCCAACTTCCCATCCAATCCAGATAAGAAAGTTCCTCCACCTCTAATTGATCTCCATTCAATCCATAGCACCCAACTCTCTATGATTGTTTGAATGTGAATGTGGACTTCCTCTAACCGCGAATATGGAAATTAACAGCGAGGAGCAAAAGAAAAATAAGATATCTGAAAGGAGAAAATAGGCACGTCCTACCCTGCGACTCTTTTTCGTTCCTTTCCTTTGATGGTCACAGATGGAAGAAGGTGAAAGAAAGGCATAAGGTAGCGAATAAATTAGGGACAAAAGTGGGTGTAGAAGTCATGCCATCAGAGATCTGCAAGAAGTGATTTTGAATAAATATGGACCACTGGTAATCCCACATTGATGGGTGGTAGTAGTAAATATCCATGAAGAGATCATCTGATATGATATATCAATAGTTTTCAATGAAATGCAAGCTTAAAAGATCTTGGCAAGGACATCTAGTTGTTCAAACCATGCATCTAATTTTTAATAATAAAATCAACGAGCTGCCAAAAGATTTATTTATAAATCATTGTCCTCCTGTACACCTTAATCTTGTTTATAGCTTATTAATCAATGTAAATTAGTTTTTTAAAGGACAATTTTGCTGATGAAAAAATTGTTCTTATTGCTCAAAATACAGGATAAAATATTAGAATCAATAGGAATGATTGACTTGTTAACATATCAATAATAAGTTATTAAACATGGAGAAAAGGTATTTAATAAAAAAGTTCATGTGAATAAAATATGACAGTATCCCGCCATGGAACATAAAAGATTGCATTGGAATAGAATTACAAAAGAACGACAAATATGTACAAATTACATAATTCTCCAACCTAATGCTTTTCATCTCTTACTTTCTATTTATAAAGTAATTTTAAAATCCCAGCTATTTTTTGTAATATATTTTCAATCACTGATGTTATGTATATAGTCTATTATTGTTGTGATACCGTTTTGGTAGGTTTAATGGTTAACAATATGTGTTTTCTCCTAAGAGGTCACAAGTTCAAATCCATAGTGGTAGGGTATCTATACCTTAGAGTAGGTATTGTATGTATACTTCAATAGAAATTAGTAATCAAATCAATAGTCTATTGTCTCACAAACAACAATGAGTTACACCAATTTGATGTAGTGACCTTAAAATTAGATTATTATTATTATTATTATTTAATAAATAATATATATATATATATATATATATTATATAGTTTGCAAAATAGATATTGCTTCATAGTGAACGGCCAAATCTGATTTTAAATTGTGTTCTAAGACAATATTTTGGTGCTAGGGAACATAGAAAATTATGATTTTAGTGTATTCTTTGCAACTTCTTGCATTCTCATCGTTATCAGTGTGGACAGTGATCTCGATATGTCTCATATTGCGCATGTGATGAAATAATCTTGCGAGACATCCATTTCCTTAGTAGATGGTGATGTTCTACCGAGGTTGATTTCAGTATTGGCTCCTATTATAAGTTATGGACGGGCGTCCATAAAATCAATTCTATTTGAATGGGAACTAACACCCCACACAATTATTCTAGAAGAGGTTGTGAACGATCAATAGTCGATCATGGTCTCATCGACATGACCGATGTTCTTCTGAAATCTCGCTTTAGTAGCCACTACCATACTTTTTGCAGGAGCTTGGAATCGACTTCAAAGGCGTGAATCTTAGTGAAATGGTAGGGGTACATCAAAAGGAACCAAGTGAAGTTGGTGTTGAAGTTGGTCAGGGTGTTGGAAAACAAACGGAATCGGTAATGCATGGTGTGCCATGATGAAGATATTATCGATCATCGAACCATGTAACCCATTAATGATTGGACTGCTACATGATCGATAATCTCTGCCCTATGAACATCATCATGTACATCCCACCTGAGAATTCCAAAATCCTACATAAATCATACTTCCAAAATCTATACAACATCCTAGCCAAGCTTAATCAGATTGGTAACTTTGATCAATAAGCATAGATTAATCACCATAGTGCACCTTCTTGACATTAAACACACTCTTGTTAATATCAATAAATGTTCACGAACAATTGGAGACCTAGGAAAATCTTTTGAGGCCATGATCAACCTCAATATGTTTTATCTTCTCTACACTAATATAGAGAAGAATGACCATGAAACCAAAAGTTTTTTGTGTTTACATGTTAATTTGTTAATTGAGTTTAGTTTGGGTGGTTGAGAGGAATAAGTTTTATCTTTCCCACCTAGGTTCAATTCTTGTAAGTGACATGTTGATCTCTTAACATGGATACCATTCTCGAAATGAGGGAACTCTTAGAATTGAATTGGATTACGCACTTGGTTTCTTTTCTTTTAACTCTCATTACTAGACCAAACATATGTTCCATTCCTATCATACATAACCAAATTCCCATATAAAATTATTCTAATCAATCTTATTAAAATTTCTAGCATCCAATATGACTAACTTGATTTCTTTTTAACTCTCATTACTATACCAAACATAGATTCCATTCCTATCCTACATAACGAAATTCCCATTTTTTGTTCTTCAAGATTACACTATCCTCTATATATTGGTTGCTCTCTATTAGCCACCCATACTATGGTTTAATCCACAATGTGGAAAAACCAAATCACAACCTACCATTTGTTAGCCCCCTTAGGTTAAAATAATCTAATTGTAAAGCTCTGATTTCAAGATATACTGATTTGTCAAGTATGATAGCAAACATATAAATGTTGAAAATTGATTGGAAGAAGCCATGGTAGGGAATTTTCAAGGTTCAAATATATTTTATACAAATGCTAAGTAATGGACAACAAGTATAGTCTGTGGGAGAGGAATTTTATACTTCCATTTTAGAAATTTTGACATCTCTATATGAGAGAGGTGTTTATCATATTATAACATTGACATGAATTTCAAATTTATCAAGTAGTCATTTTGCTATAATTTTGATAATAGGTTGTGGAAGATTTTCCATGGAATCATGATACTCTATGTAACCATGCACACTAGTGTCAATTTGGAAAAGGGAACCCTCGCATGGAAACATTGATAGTTTAGCTATTGACCTCTCTAATCCTGAGATAAAGATTCAAAAAACTCAATCATAATAATTCATAGTGTTTGTTAATGACCCCTCGTTAATGATCCATGGCTTCCTTGGTCAAAATTTCGTGGGCACAAAAATACATCAACCATGCATTAAACAAGTGTTGCATGTCAGCATAGTCCCTGCCAGGTTGGAATGGGACTCAATGTGACCGAGTACAGACACATGGGTAGCAAGTTGAAGTACATGTGGATTCCATGCAGAATATAGTATTCAAGAATTAGTTTTTCCTGAAATTTATAAAAAATTATTAATGTCTGGTACATCAACAAAGGTTCCTAGTATCTAAGTTTAATAGTACAGGAAAGATTTAAAAGGATCTTGGAAAAAAAAAATAGTGTACAATAGTAATACATTTAAAAGGTTCTTCGACACAAAAAATATAGCATTCCCGAATTAGTTATCTTTACATAGGTTCGTGGAAAAAAAACACAAAAAAATAGTAGTAATGTCTTTTACATAGGTTCGTGGACAAAAACACAAAAAAACTAGCATTCCCGAATTAGTTTTCTTTAAAACAAGGGCTCCTGAACACAAAAGAAATTGAAATTTATCAAATTATAGGTTCCTGGACACCATAAATTATACATACCAAATATGTACTTTTATAAAGTAGATATTTACTTTTATAAATACGAAATATGTACTTTTATAAAGTATGGGCATGAGATTTTATAGAGCATGCATGGAGCCCTCATTCCATACTTAGCTAGCTTTTGGATCTCGAGTTCTCAGGTTGGCGGGCT
The DNA here is from genome assembly GCA_009831015.1 of Picea engelmannii. NCBI lineage: Eukaryota > Viridiplantae > Streptophyta > Pinopsida > Pinales > Pinaceae > Picea > Picea engelmannii. Next base: position 487,645 of record ML781262.1, read on the forward strand.
CAAAATTGGGCCTCTATTGTTTTGTTCCCTACAAATAGCACCCATAGTTCCGCGATATACAAATTGACAAGAGGACTTGCGGACTATTTGAATTTTAAGGGCCTCGTATTGATGTAATAGCACAATTGGACTTCGGCGTTGAAATTGCAGTGCAGATGTGGCAAGCAGTATGAAGGACATGTGGTAAGGATGAAAGAAATGACATACTCTCTATATGTGTGAGTAGAAAAAAAGTATTGAACATAATTTTATGACATTTATATAAAAAATAAAAAAACGTGTTACATATTCCTGGAAATTTAAAGATATATATATGTGTGTGTGTGTGTGTGTGTGTGTAAAATATGATATCTCAAATTTGAATGAGTGATTTATCTCAAATTTAATTTTGAAAATGACCAAGCAGAAAAAGATATGCATCAGAAAAAAAGAGAATTGAAATAAAATAAACAGAATGTCTTAACATTCAGCATAGCCGAATATAAAAATCTAGGAGCTCATAAATATATAAGGAGACAAAAGAATAGTTTTATTTGGAATATATGAAAAAAAAAATAGTTTGTTACATATTCCTGGAAATTAAAATGTGTTTGTCATATAGACTGGGATTGGAGCTTCTGCGGACCATAAGAGAAATATGTACAATAAATAGGATTGTGGAAAGAAGAAGTGGGAGACGGTAGAGTGTAATACCTGAAAAGTAGAAATGGGAAGATATCAGTCTTTGGCTATAGATTTATATTCAGAAAAAGGTGGAGTAACTGGATTGATAAAGAAAGGACTATCAGTATAGACTTACAATGATGGTACATATATGTATTTTTGGTATTTGCTTGCTGATTCCTTTTCCTGTTGGTTTTCTTCGTTGACCTGCTTGAATAACTGGATTGATAAACAAAGGATTTATAGCGATGTTCCATATAAGTATTTTTTTCTATTTGCTTGCTGATGCATTTACATGTTAGATTTCGTCGGTGACCCGCTTCAAGTTCTCTTCAATGTAGATTCTCAAGGGGGCAACATTGATGTCATTCCATATTTTAATGATGAAACATTCATTTTATAATTCTCTTAGATCAATAGAAATATTACACAGATCCTGATGAATGTCTCCATTCTGTACCGAATAGTGGACTAGCCAATTGTCCACGTGTTTTTCATGATATTCAAGAATCATGTAAAAAATTTCTAAAGACAAGGTCTTAAAATTATCAACTTGTTTATCAAAATCTTTCTTGGTTAACGCCAACGAGTTGATGATTAAGATGGGGTCTTGGAAGTCGTTGGTCCTTCCAGTTAAGTCTATTTTGGTGAGCTTTGTGAATAATGTTTCTTTCTTTGATATTTCTTGCTCACATGATTGGATGATAAGATATAGGTTCTTCACCTTCTCTTTCCAGCATGCTTCTAATTGAGTGAGTTGTTTATTGGAGGGGAGACCATGTTGTCTTCTTGTCATGTCTGCCATGTTGTTGACATGAAAGGCAAAAGGGATGACCATGTGCAAATAAAAAGTTTCTTCATTTTTTAAATCCGTCTGCAAAAGTTCGAGCAAGTTATGTTCCCTGCTTCCCAGGGAATCCATATTTTGTGATGTTTCTCAGGCCTTAGTAATCAGTTCCATTATTTTGTTGATATTTTTCTCCACATATCCTCTACACGATGCGATGAAGTTGGAGGATCCTTTTAGCTTTGCTGCAAGGGTGCAGGGAGTCACAGGCATGGATAATGCCAAAGGACTTCCAAGCAATGGCATAGGAAATAAAGATTCCTCTAATTCCTTGATCTGATCCTTTAGTCTAGCATTCTCAGCCTTAATGGCTCCAATGGAATCATGAAGAGCATCTCCGCTTCCATGTGAAGTTCAAAGATTTTGGATGCTTGCATATTGGCAAGGTGAAGTTCTAAACGATGTTTTCTTTTCTTATTTTTTACATTTCTTTTTTCAATAATTAATTTTTTAGATTCGCTTTCAAAAAAAACACTCTGGAATATGAAGGATTCATCTTCGTAAAAAATTTCAGTATCAACTATGTCCATTGGTTAGCCATGGTGAATCGCGTCTCCCAGATGATGAAGATTGCAGAATATGATATCTAGATCAACGTCAAGATCCATGGTTTCACTCTAAATTTTGGGCTCCTCTGCCTCCCCTACAATCCTTTTTCCCTTTTTCTGCACGGGAAGCTTGTGAGAGCTATCAATTTTAGGATGAACCTCATCCGTTTGAAGAACTTTGGGTTGATTTGTTACTGTGGCAGGCCGTTGGAGCGATGCTTTGTTACTGTGGTGGTCCTGGTGCTTAGGCCCAAAGATGTTCACTATATCTCTACAAAACTGTTGTGGAGTTGCTACCAGTAGTTTATGAAAATGTATGTTTGTTCCAGACGTTGATTGAAATGAAGAAATGGAGGGGATAATATAACCTGGAGGAAACATTGGTTCAATGCCTGTGAATGGAAAATATTCTCGAGCTCTTCGCTCATTAATGACAATCTCTATGCGTGATGTATGGTGAGCTGTTAGAAGTAAAGCTTAATTATTGCACACTTAGAAGTGCGAAGGTGGCAGTTACAGCGAAGAACATTTAAGAATTGGAGGTTTCGTGAAGGAACCAAGCTGACGACGTGTGAATGACATTCCATGGTATTTGAAATTAAAACTAGGGAGGGATAACAAAAGCCTCCAGAAATATTGGTTTAGTGTGCATTAATGGCAGATCTTCTCGAGCCTTGCACCCATCAATGACAATTTAGACGATGCCTACACGATGAGCTGTTAGCATTAAAGATTTAGAAACAAGACACACACACACATATATATAAACATTATTTTTATTATGGAAACGTGTGAAGGTGACCTAGATGGGGAAGAGAAAGCAAGGAAGGAATGGCCAAGTCTAGAAAGTGATCGGACGGGCTTCAAAATAAGTTTATAGGAGATAGTGAGGACAGGTGAGTGTCCAACGGTGAAGCTGCATGAATCAGAATTTTTGACTGCAAATTGCGTAAAATGTAAGAGGGAATGATGGTGCAGTTCAACGGAGGGTTTGTATATTTGCAGAATTGTGGGAAAGTGGCTAAGTATGGAAAGTGTGATTTTGTGTAGGCTTTCAGGGAGCATAGTGAAGGGAAGCATGTACAGTCTTTGGATTCCAGGTTCTTGGGTTGGCGGGCTCAAAATTGGGCCTCTATTGCTCTGCGCCTTACAAATAGTACCCAGAGTTCCATGATATACAAATTGAGAAGTGGACTTGTGGGCTGAAAATTTCACTTCTATTGTTTCATGTCCTCCAAACAACACTCGGAGTTCCGTGATATACAAATTGATAGATGGACTACAGGGATGGCGGGCCCAGGATGGCGATTATTTACGGATCGGAGTTTCGCAATATACAAATTTTGATATTTCACAATTTAATTGGTTGGATGGACATTGCACTTTTATTGGTCTGTGTCCTCCAAAAAACACTCGAAGTTCCACGAGATACAAATTGACAGGCGGACTTCCATACTTAAGACACTTTTTGGATCGTGGGTTCTCAGGCTGGCGTGCTCAAAATTGGCTCTCTATTGTTCTGTGTCCTATAAATAGCAGGCAGAGTTCTGTGATATACAAATTGACAGACGAACTCCAGGACTGGCGGGCTCAAGATTGTGATTGTCTACATGTATAATATATAATATATATTTTATATGTCTAACATTATCTAAAAACATTATTTTCAAGTACTAAAATATGAATATTAAATATTGATATTGTACAATTTAATTAAACAAAATTATCAAATGAGTCACAAGCTTCGAGTCCAGGTCCAACTGTAGATCACCGAAGTTTCGAGCACAGGATGTATACCGCGCACATGGGGCATGAGAGTTTCATGGCGCCGACAAAGGAACCTGCAGTGATAAAATTCGTGAACTATGAAAAGGAATGGCGGTCGGTTGAACTCATGATGTAGAGATATAGATGGACATGAAAGCTGCCACGCCGCCGTCTGGGAACCCCCGACCATAGACATGGATTACCCAAGTTTTGGATGGAATATGTACGCTCGGAACATGGGCAATGAGAGTTCGATAAGGCATAGCTGGGAACTCGCGACCATAAAATTGGCTAAGGAAATGAAAGAGTCTGGTTGGACTCATGGTGTATATTTCATAACTCATGTGCAACACCAACTGTTTGGTGACCAAAGAAGTATGTGTACAAATCAGGGAAAACTAAATATGCACCTTTATAAAGTATGTACGAATCGCCACTTTTTCGATCGTGGGTTCTCGGGCTGGCGGGATCAAAATTGGGCCTCTATTGTTCTGTGTCCTACAAATAACACCCAGAGTTCTATGATATACAAATTGACAGACGAAGTCCAAGACTCGTGGGTTCAAGATTGCGATTGTCTACATTTATAACATACAACATATATGCTATATAGCTAACATTATCTAAAAACATTATTTTCAAGTACTAAACAATTAATATTAAACATTGATATTGTACAATTTTATTAAACAAAGTTATTAAATGAGTCGTAAGCTTTGAGTCCTGGTCCAATTGTAGATCACCGATGGTGCCCACAAAGGAACCCATGGCCATAAAATTCACGAACTATGAAAACAAATGGCGGTCGGTTGGACTCATGTTGTAGAGATATAGATGGACATGAAATCTGGCACTCCGCCTTCTGGGAACCCGCAAGCATAGACATGGATTACCCAAGTTTTGGATGCAAGATGTACACTTGGAACACGGGGAATAAGAGTTCGATAACGCGTAGCGAGGAACCCGCGGGCATAAAATTGGATAAGTAAACGGAAGTGCTCGGTCAGACTCCTGGTGCATATTTCATAATTCATGTGCAACACCAACTGTTTCATGACCATACCAGTATGTGTACAAAGCAAGGAGAACTAAATATGTACCTTTATAAAGTATGGGCATGATATTTTATAGAGCATGTAGGGATATCACATTCCATACTTATCCACTTTGTGGATCGCGGGTTCTTGGGCTAGCCAGCTAAAACATAGGCCTCTATTGTTTTGTGTCCTACAAATAGTACCCAGAGTTCTACGATATATGAATTGACAGGCAGACTTGCGGGTTGGCTGAAATTTTATAGAGCATGTACACTTTTTGGATTGTGGGTTCTCAGGCTAGCAGGCTAAAAAAAGGGCCTCTATTGTTCTATGCGTTACAAATAACACCCAGAATTCTACATTATACAAATTTATAAGCAGACTTGCGGGCTGGCTGGCTCAACATTGTACTTCTATTGAGTTTCACAATATATAAATTGACAGATGGACTCCAGTGCTGGAGAGCTCCGAGAAAGGAGAAATACATACTAAATATGTACTTTTATAAACTATGGACATGACATTTTATAGAGCATGTAAAAATACCTTATTCCATACTTAGCCACTTTTTTCGATCGCAGACTTGCGAGCGGGGTGGCTAGCTCAACATTGCACTTCTATTGTCCCGTGTCCTCCAAACAACATTCAGAGTTCTGCGATATACAAATCCACAGACAGACTCTAGGACCGGCGGACTCAAGATTGAATATGTATTACACATTACATGTAATATGTATCGTAGGTTATCGGGCTGGCGGGCTCTAAATATCCAGTTTTTGGATCACAGGTTCTCGGGGTTGCGGACTCAAAATTGGGCCTATATTGTTATGTGTCCTGCAAACAACACCTAGAGTTGCGTGATATACAAATTGAGAAGCAGATTTGTAGTATGGCTAGCTCAACATTGCGTTTCTATTGGTCTGTGTCCTCCAAATGACAGTTGGAGTTCCACGATATACAAATTGACAGACAAACTCCACTACTGGCGAGCTCAAAACTGAATATGTATTACACATTACATGTAATATGTACAATATGAAACAAGCAAGCGAACAGTCGGGATGGTGATATAAAAGTAAGTGGAAATCTGAACACATGTATCCGCTAGTTCCAGACCTAGAAATTTTCCAAGGAACAACTAATCCATACTAAATATGTACTTTTATAAAGTATGGATATTCGATTTTATAAAGCATGTACGGATCCCTCATTCCATACTTAGCCACTTTTTGGATCGCAGGTTCTTAGGCTGGCGTACTGAAAATTGGGCCTCTATTGTTCTGTGTCCTACAAAGACAACCTATACTTTCGCGATATACAAACTGACAAGTGGACTTCAAGCTGGCTCGCTCAACATTGCACTTCTATTTGTCCATGTCCTCCACGCAGCACTGGGAGTTCCGTGATATACAAATTGATAGACAGACTCTAGGACTGGCGGGTTCAAGATTGTGATTGTCTACATGTATAACATATAACATATAGGTTATATAGGTAACATTATCTAAAAAAATTATTTTCAAGTACTAAATTATAAATAATAAAAATTGATATTGTACAATTTAATTAAAGAAAGTTAGCAAATGAGTCACAAGCTTTGAGTCTGGGTCCAATTGTAGATCACCAAAGTTTCAGGCGCAAGATTAGATGGACATGGAATCTGCCACTTTGTCGTCTAGTAACCCGCGAGCATAGACATGGATTACCAAGTTTTGGATGCAAGATGTACACTCGGAACACAGGGAAGGAGAGTTCAATAATGCGTAGTGGGGAACCCGCAGGCATAAAATTGGCTAAGGAAACGAAAGGACTTGGTCGGACTCGTAGTGCATATTTCATAATTCATGTGCAACACCAACTGTGTGGTGACCAGACCAGTATGTGTAGAAACCAGGAAAATCTAAATATGTACCTTTATAAAGTATGTACATGAGATTTTATAGAGCATGTACGGATATCACATTCCATACCTGGCCACTTTGTGGATCGCAGGTTCTCGGGCTGGTGGGCTCAAAAAATAGGCCTCTATTGTTCTGTGTCCTACAAATATAACCCAGAGTTCTGTGATAGGCTGAGATTTTATAGAGCATGCACACTTTTTGGATCGTGGGTTCTCGTGCTGGCGGGCTAAAAGATGGGCCTCTATTGTTCTATGCCTTACAAATATCACCCACAACTCTGCGATATACAAATTGACAAGCAGACTTGTAGACTGGCTGGCTCAACATTGTACTTCTAGTGATTTCCGCGATATACAAATTGATAGACGGACTCCAGGGATGGCGAGATCCCAAAAACGAGAAATACATACTAAATATGTATATATCCCTTATTCCATACTTAGCCACTTTTTTGGATCGCGGCCTTGCAGGCTGGCGGGCTGTAAATTGGGCCTCTAATGTTCTGTGTCCTGCAAATAGCACCCATACTTGCGCGATATACAAATTGACAAGTGGAATTGCAGGCTAGCTGGATCAACATTCCACTTCTATTGGATCACAGACTTGAGGGCTGGCGGGCTCTAAATAGGGCTTCTAATGTTCCGTGTCCTGCAAATAACACCTGTTAGGACCACATATTGTACCCTTTTTGCCCATACTTTTTGCCATTATTATACCCTTCATCACCTGTATTTTGACTTATACTATCATTTCACCTGATCATTCCAAGGTACACAACGTCCTTTCTCATTATTATATGCTT
>ML781262.1:512323-526174 GCA_009831015.1 Picea engelmannii
TACTACAACACTAAGTGCTTTTGGAATTGAGCATATATAGTGCGCAGCTATCTTTGAAACAAAAGACTTCCCTGGGTTGATAATTTATGTTTCACTTGGTTGTTTGAAATTAATTAAGCAATTATAGTGACCAACAACACCTAGAGTTGTGTGATATACTTAGCGACTTTTTTGGATCGTGGACTTGTGCGTTGTCGGGCTATAAATTGTGCCTCTAATGTTTTGTGTCTTGCAAATAGCAGCCAGAGTTGCGTGATATACAAATTGACAAGCGAACCTGCGGGTTGGCTTCCTGAACATTGCACTTCTATTGTTCCGTGTCCTCCAAACACCATTTAGAGTTCTGTGATATACAAATTGATAGATGGACTTCAGGGCTGGCGAGCTCAAGATTGAATATGTATTACACACACGAAGAAAAGTGAATGTAGAGGAAGATATGGAGTGTTGAAGGAGGCGCAAAATAAGAAAAATGAAAACACAGCTGCAAACCAGTTGAACAAATACAGACAGAGTAAACGAAAAACTGTTTAATATGGAACACGGGAAAGAAAAAATGCACCTTTGCATGGATTCCTCTACATCTCCGGTTAGTAGTTCTTTGCGGCGTTTAGTTTTCATGTTTTTTTCTATGAATAAAAGTACAAAACAAAAGGGATATAAAAATAAGTTAACATGTAAATAAAAAGGCAAGTAGTATGTACATATAGTAAAAAAAATAGAATAAGATGAATAGAGTAACAAATAGTTTTTAGAAGCATGTACCTTTTTTTTTTTTTTGCATAATGTTTATTTTATAATTCAAGTACAACACCAATTGTATGGTCACCAGACCAGTATGTGTATAAATCAAGGAAAACTAAGAAGCTGGATATTTTTTTTTTTTTTTGCAACAAGCTATACAAATATGCTTTGAAACATAGAAATATGACTTTGCAATATGTTTGATGTATATCTCATAATTCAAGTGAAATACCAATTGTATTGTGATTAGACCAATATGTGTTTAAGATAAACATAATGTATTGAAGAATGGGCACATTCGACCACACATGGTCAATAAGTGCGTTTTGAAGATGGCTTTTGTTGTTCAAAAGAAAGCAGAGACTGTATTTGCACATGTAGTTTTCCAATTCTTTTGTTCTTCCATTATTTTGTAGCATGTCAATGTTGAAGTCTCCTACAACCACAATGGGTCCATTCAGATGGAAATGGCTCAATGCATTGAAAATAACATCTACTATGTTGGAGAATGTTAAAAAATAATTGCAAGCACCATCTCAACATTCATTTATTCGATATGTATATGGTCCAAAAATGGTACATGTTTTTTCACCAATATCATCACCCCATGTGTAATGTAACTTCATATGCAATTATGATTTGGGAATTGTTTGTTCTGCATGCATAATGCCATGTTTGTTTCCTGCAAGCACAAAATATTGGATTGCATTGTATCATAATCATTGAGTATATAATCCATGTGTGCATTTAAGTTGTGTGTGTTAAGCGAGAGAATAGATATAGATGAATTTGTTTGTATGAATTGGTAATCATAGTGCAGTTGCCATTTTGCGGTGGTCCTGAGTCGTTCCATTTCAATATCAAATTTTTTTTTCACTTTGAAGTTATCTTTTGTAAGAGGACTTAGTAAATACAAGGAGTCTATGCTTCTGACACAGGATAGTGCTGTGTATACAAGTCCATGTATCTAAATTCCAGTAGGCTGAAATGCAACATTATCAAGTGTTAGTCCTTGCGATTTGTGGACTGTACATGCACATGCAAGTTTAATCGAAAATTGTTTTTGAATATTTAGTCGGCCTATCTTTGCTGATGTCAATACTGGATTTGATATTCACAAAATAGGTGTCCAATCGCTTCCAGTGTTTGAATTATATAGATAAGACAACTTGCTTTCTTGTCGCTTGCCCATATGCGGTTCATGGAAATTAATCCAAAGGACATCAAGTTTTCTTGTTTTCGTATAGCCTTTGAATATTCCATTTGCACCATTGACCAAGCCATCCTATGAATCATAGTTACAAGCATATATTTCAACCAACATTTATAATTTGAGGACACGCTGCAAAGGCAAAGTGGTTGTATGTTCATGACGTGGCGCATTTCCATGGTTGTCTTCTTCCAGGTCAATTGAATTGATGATGATATCATCACAAGGCATGAACGATAGCAAGTGGTTTTTATGCATTACAACATCCTTATTTGTGTAGAACAAGTAAGGGAACGTTGGGTCTGTCGGTGCATGCCACAAGCACCTCGAATTAACATATGTTAAGTCATCATATGTTTGGATGTTTGTGCGCATTCTATTCAAAATTGCAATGAATGTTTCATCTGTTTGGCACATTGTAGTATGCAATTCAAATAATTTAATGTTGTCTCTCCAGAAGCCATGGGTCACTGTTTCCATGTTAACGATAGGTTTTTCAAATATCAAAGAATCTTGGATGGGTTGTGCCTGGTAAAGATCCCCACAAAATATCATGTCAATGTTTCCAAAGTATTTTGTGTGCACATGTTTTATGCTTCTTAATTGGTTGTCAATGGAATACAAGAACCTACTTCCAATCAAATATGCTTCATCTATAAAGACAAGTTGGAGTTCCTCATAAAGCTTAGACAATGTATCCAACATTTCCTTGCTAAGTGGAAGAAAATGTGACTTGTTAAAAGGCATTAAAAATGAAGAGTGGACTATTGTTCCACCTGCATTATATGTAGATTTTCCTATGTATGCAACTATTATACCCTTTGGTTTCATAGGATCAGAGGAATTGTTTGAATCATAGATTCGTATAATCATTTGGAACAGTGATTTCGCTGTGAATGTCTTGCCTGTTTCTGTTTCGCCTGTAAAGAACAAGTGCACAGGACTGTCCATGTTCAAGCGTTTTTTAAGAGAAATGTCCTTTAGAATTGTTTGTTGTTCTTGATTCAACAGGCGTCTTATTATGTGGTATTCATTATTTTCAATTAGGAAATGATGTTTTGTGACTTTAAAACCAATATTGATACATTTTTCACTTCCACCTGCTGGAGGACGAGGCAAATCCGCTTGTAAGTCATAGGACTCGCAAGGAGTTCTGGTTTTTTTTCGGTTTGTGAATGTCTCATCAGGGTCATCAGGGTTTTCTAGCTCATTGACTGCAATTTCTATATCACCACATGTTGGATTAACATTGTAGGTAAATCTAGCTTCATTGATGTGCACTATAGTCTTAGAGGCAACATACGCAGCCTCCCAGGTAGAGAAGTTATGTTTTAATGTCTCTTCGTTTTCATCAAACTGAACGTACAACAACAATTTTTCTCTACAATAGTTTTCATAGTCAGAATTTTTATTGTATTTGACAAACCGTATCACAGAGGGTTTTTTTCTTTTTGATATGGGTGCACCATTTTTTTTGTAATGTGATACGAATTCTGCTAAGTAGATGTGCCTAATACGAGATGGACGTTGGAGGTAATAATCAACAATAGAGCGACATAGCACATCTTCTGAATTGTCAAGCTCTTGTTCTAGAAAAAATGGTGGTTTAAGTACAAATGTGTGTTTTTCAAGTGGAGATGTGTTTATGAAGCCACATTTTCTTGAACTACAAGTGAGGGGCAGGGAAAGTGCAATGTCAACTTCTTGCTGAGCAGACATTTGTTGAAGATTAAGCAATGTATTTCGAAGTGTGTGTATGGCATCAATATGACTTCTTTCATGTTCTTTGTGTATTCTTCTGAATGCACTTGTCATAGATTTGTCAACCTTTGTCATATACGAGGTACAATACGATGTTGCAACATATGCATTGAGCACGTACTGTGCATCTGTATTTTCTTTCCACATAACTGGCATGTCCTTGGAGAAACTGTTGTTCCAAATATGGGAAATTTTTTGTTTAAGGAAAACTGTTGGTTGCTTAAGCGTACATTATATGGCTTCGATGTACTCATCTTCTGATAGATTTAGCTCTGTCAAGAAGGCATTGAAGCTCATAAGGTCGTCAAATTCTCCTTGTTCTAGAAATGCAAACAAGGATTTAGATTTCTCAACAAAAACATTGTCCTCTAAACTAAGTGGCTCTATGATTCTTGTAGCTCTCATTGGCAACACGAGAAAGTTGTATCTGCAATGTGAGTTTTTTCATTTTCTACAACTTCTTGTATGGTAATTTCTATGGACTTTTGCAAGTTCTAGATCCAAATGATCTGCATTGCATGTTATGTATTTCTCCACAAATTGTTCGATCTCTGAATTGTTGTCAACTCCATAGACTGGTGCACCCTCTATCCACAACAGTGTGTGGTCATGTTCATTTCCCCTATTCTGGAATTCAGTCACAAAAAGTAGTCCGATATTTTTCCAAAAAATGTTTCATCATGGCATATCAATTGTCTCAAAGCATTTATTCTATGTCTATAGGAGCGAGTACATGTCACTGGGTCTTTTCTTATGAGGTAGTCAATGTCATTATTTTCTAGTGTATCGGTTTGTTTTTTACGTTTCATGTCCCTATGCAGGTCAGATATGACAGCTACCAATGGATTCCAACAATGCTCTGCACTTGTAAATGTGATGAAAAATGTTGGCAGGCCCAATTGACGAATCATTGCAAATTTTTTTTTGTTGCAAATACTCAGGAGAGGTGCGAATGTTTTTGAAATCTATGTATCCAATATAAGATTTCAGAAGTTTTTCTAGGTTTACTTTGTACTTGACATCCTTGGCCAACAACTTTCTTCCTTGTAACTGGCCTTTTCTTATTCAGACCCACATGCAGGAAAAAACTTGCTCTATTATTATGCGCATTGTTTTGAAAAACAAATTTGTTATGTGACAGGAGAAGTCTCTGCTTGAATGTATTAACTCCCATCGGACTATTTTATGATAACTGAATCATTCTGTAATATCAGTGGCACGTGGATCTCCATAGAAGAGTGTTGGAAAGTTCATTTCCTCAGCGAATTTGTCCTTGAATATTCCAAGTGGATGTTGCCCCTCAGTAGGTGTAATTTCGACAATCTTATCGTGCAAGTCATGAATGCAGTGTGAATCAATGAATCCATGCACCAATGTCTTAGCAGCTGTTTCATTCTTCGATTCATCACTTGTATCAAATTCACTAGGATTCTCGAGAGTCTCTGCAGATTTGGCATCCTCTTCTGCAAGAACATTGTTCCAGTTGTCATTTATACAAATGTTGTGTGCTTTGTACGGGCCCTGGAACATAATTCCTTTAATGCTTTCATAACATCATGCACACGCACTTTGCCTATATAATAGGCATTTTTGTATCGCAGGCGTCTTTTTAGAGCCACAACAATTGTCATTGTATCACTAATGATTTGTGGCAAGGATTTTTGCACAACATCTAGCTGAATAGGCACATTAATAATTGATATTGTTAAGCCCATATGGGGTTGTTTATAGCCCCAAGGCCTGATTTGTGCAAATGAAATTCGTAGAGACACAAGTCTCTCCTCAAGTTTCGTAAGTGCACTTACATCTGGTAGTGGTGTATTACATCTTATTTGGTCAAGGGTTGCAAACTGTGGTAGTTTTCCATTTTCAAGCGACCGTTTGCATGGAAGACAAATTTTGCCACTGGAAAATGGTTTATCGTGCGTTGTCAAATGGAGGTATTGTGATTGCAAATCAGGCGTGGAAGACTTACTGTTTTTTGAAAAATTCAATTGTTCACAAACTGCACATGCAATGGAAGGAGTGTCTTTAATTTTTTTCATGTACGTTTGTCTTGCATTTTTCTTTCGCAGGGAAGTATGGGTAGAAATTGTTTCTTGGTTTTCATTGGTAGTAGTGCATGGTGTTGCTTCTAGCCCATGAAATGTGACAATTGCATGACCATTCTAGGATATGCATTCGTACCTGTTTATGTTGTGTTGTGCACGAAAAAATTTCTTTAGATTGTGATATGTGAGTTTCTCTCTAAAAGGAAGCGTAACAATGCATTTTTTTCTCTCGCGCATGACCTTTTTAAAGTTGTGGTAACTTAATATACGTTTCTTTCCCAAGGGAACGATGACCTGATGGAAACTGGGATGCATTTCATTATGATTCAGGTTCTAATAACTTAGTCTACATTTTTTGTTTAAGGCTTGTATGGCCTCATCACAATTGGGACGAATTTTACGCATAACTCTTTTCAAGTTGTGATAACTTACTCTATGTTTTTTGTTTAATCCTTGTATGGCCTCATCACAACTGTGACGAATTTCACGCTTGGATTTTTTGTTCAAGCCCTGTATGGCCACATCGCAATTGGGAGGACTTTCATTCTCACTAAAAAGCATGCCACACGTATGCAGATTCGATGCGGTTTGGGTGGCATGGGCATTCAACCCTGAACCACTGATATGTCCAAGAAAAGGTTGATAATGGATATGTGGTGTATCTATTTTCAATGAGAGGATGTCAATTGTTCGATCGTAATTTGAATCAGTAGACCAGGAATGGACAGTACCATCTGGCAAGGATGACCAGACCTGGATATTTATTCTGAATATGATAGACAACCATTGCAAATAGAATCTGCAACCCTCCACATTCCCTTTTTCATATGGCAATGCCATGTTTACAAGGTATTCCTACCAACTTCCAATTGCCAGCATTTTTTCTAGGAGATATGGAGAAAGGTGTTGATGCAAGCACCTAAAAGCCTATTGGTTGTCGCCTGTAATTGCATTGCAAAAGGACTGTACAGTGTAAAGTTGCAACGACTGCACATCAAACTCTGTTGCTACCAAACATCAAATTGCATTGAACTAACTATCTCCACAGCTAGACACGACATTTGTTGCCAACTGTAAACCATGGTAGTCTATGTGATGCATAATTCGTTTCCACTGCGATTCAAGGTCTTTGAAAATGAGGGACAAGTAAATATGAGCTCCTTCAACATTGCATATGGACATTTTTCTGTACAATAGTGGTTCATAATGACCACTGACAACATTGGCATCATGGAACAAGATGCAATATGGATTGTCAGATGCAGTTTTGTTGAATAATAGATATCTTGTTTTTCTTGTAAATGACCATATTCCAATTGATATATTGAGCCAGTTAGACAACCATCATATACAAAATTATCTCCCCAAAGTCCCCTCTCATGTGTAGGTAGAATTGGAGATGTAGACAACCACATCTTTGAAAAATACGTAGCGACATCATGTATTCCATGCAACTACTGAAGAAAATCAAATTCCAGTTGGTATTCATAGGACTCCAATGCCTCAGTGTCGCCATTTTTTAAACAACCCAAGAAATAATCTATCAATCCATTTTGCAGGTCGGTCGACAAATAGAGGAAATGCAGTAGAACCTGAAATGTATCAAAAAGGCAATCCCCTACAGTATACAAGAATGCATCTAATCTAAAAAGGTCATTTCTATGCAAAACCACGTCAATGATGTCATGTATAATGGACTGTGTATCTATTTCATACGACTCAACATCCATTACTTCTTTCATCTTTTGAACTGTGATTTTGAAGCTATTTGTTAGATACTTTCAGTTTGCATGAAAATAGAGAAAAGGGGAAAAAAAGAATAAAAGTAGGAAAAAAAAGGAAAGCAAAATAGGAAAACTACAAGTGCGGAACTTGGTACCAATCCCTGTATGTATCTTTCAACCTTCTTCTTGTCAACTTCAATCCCCCTTAGTCTCCATACCAAATGACAAGAAAACAAACCCACACTAGAAAGTGAACCAAACAAAAGAAACAATGCAAATAAATAACACCATAAATTTACTCAGTAGAAAGACTGATTTGAACATATTCATCGCGTGCATCCTACAAACTTCTCAGACCCAGAAAAATTTCTACAAAATAGAAAGGATAGGACAAAGGCAACAGTTTTCCGAGCCACATAATAAAATCATTCCATGCGTCTACACCCCGGCGGATGGTTCCCTCTTGTGTTAGCTCTGAACTACTTTTCGAAAACCCCTCTGCATTGCAATTTTTGAAATATCTATTGACGTCGCAGTCGGCATATGAAGACGCATGGTTTCCAGGAACAGAAATTAAGAGCACAGAGAAAGATGGTCTGCAACATAATTTGGAGGCAGTGACTCCCACCATTGAAAAAATAGCAACAACAGGGAAACTTACCCATCAACGAGGGATGACAAGAGTTCAGCCCCAAAAACTGCAAACCACAACAATAGGTCCAACAACTTGCAAAGTTGAAGAACAACAAACCAGTGAACAACCACGAAGATGTCCAACTACAACTGCAGGACCTCAACTTTGAAAAGTTGAATCAAACAAGAACAAGAATCATGGAACGAACCAATGAGCAAGCATCAACCACTGAAGCAGTGATGTCGACCATCAAAAAAATGGAACAAAACTGTATTGCAACGCATTTGTACAATAAACATTTAAGACTTCCAAACCTGTTAGGTAAACACTTAAGACTGCCAGGACCGTTGAAGGGCGTATCCCTGTGCAAACATTTAAAAAAAAATGCAGTGTGGCAGGCATGTTCTCTTGAAGCACACAAGAATAAAGAAAAAATGGGACATAGTAATATGCTAGAGAATGTATTCTACCTAGCAAAAAATTCTAAAGCAAACATTCGAACTAATGCTAGCATTAATCCAACTTCGAGCAATGCATAAGAAAATATATGATTCAAAAAGACCATATATGATCAAATACTTTGGATATGCCAACATATATAACATTGGGAATAGCGAAGCTGGCAATAAGACCTCCAATCCATTGTCCAATCAGATCATGACAAATATGGTACTTTCTATTATATAAAAATCAATGTTTTCAATTCCCTACTTCCAACAATAGATAATATGGAAACATTTGTGGTCAATGCACAATCTAATACAAGGTCAACGAATTATCGATCGCTATAGTCACTCTATGCTTACGACAAGGACTAATAATGTGATGGTTCTTGCACAACCCCGAAGGACTATCTAAACAAGACAATAAAAAATCATTTCAAGGAAGTTACTTACCACTCGGACCTAGTTACAATTACGATCGTGACAGTATAAACCTATAGGAAAATCATAGCAACAATTGTATGCAAATTTATCTTTTTTAGGTACACTCCATCCCTGTCATGTCGGATTTGATGAAAATAAATGATATGAAATTTTATCTTGTGTTTATTAGTCATGAGTATTGTACTTACGCCTCCATTAATGTCGGGGTGCCATGGATAGATGATTTTTGCACTACCTAATCTCATCTAACTGAGATCTATAAGATCCATTTTCTATCTTGCATTTGTACGTCCTCTATATTTGCTTGTCGTTTATTCGGGAGTACATAAGAAATACTTTGTTTTAAACATGTATATAATATTTATTCCAATTTTATGATTTTTTTTTGTTATTTCTAGAACATTGATAGTAATATTTATTTTAATTCCAATTTAACTTTTATAGAAAGAGAGAGAGCTCCATATGCATCTTATGATGTTGCAAATATGGAACCCATTTGCTCATATGTTAACATAACTTCATTTTCATTACCCTACCAATGTAGTTTGCTATACGTTGAAATTTGGATTGTTCATGTAGTGCATTTGATATTATTGCCTACTCATTGTTATAGTCACTCTAGATTCAAACCCATGACATGCCTACTAAGGGTGTATGTTTTGTTTTGGTTAAATTTGGGAATCACTTATCTAAATTTTAGCTATGGATTTTTCACTTTTGAAGAGACATTTGAGAGACACTAACATGGACAGAGGGGTAGAATGAACCTTTACAACTTATTCACATATTCCTTGAACTCTCTCAATTTTTTATTCAAATGGGAAGACAACTATTTTTCTATGACATTCTTTATCAATTATAAAGCCTAACACTAGAATGGGGGCTACATCAGATGCTAAGGGGACAGATCCATTCAACATCAAATTTCATAATTTTATGTCGAGGCATGCATTTTGATCTCTTTCTAGGAGAGCCTCTTGCATTTTTACTTCTCTCAATATTTCTTAGAACTATGTGGATTATTTGGTCTCAATAAATGCTCATCTTAACAAGACATGAACTAGTTGGTTAGTCATTTTCATAAAATAGAGGATCTTGTTTTCCATTTTAGTAGCAAAACCTCCATATTGAAAGGAACACTTAGAGAGTCTGCAAGAAAGCATTGAGTCTTTAGTTCCATATTCAATTCCAGCCCCAAATCTAGCTTCCTTATTTACATCCCTTAATGTTCTTGTGTACTTTCTTCCAATGCTACGACCACTACGATGTAGCTATTGTATTATATCTAATAATGCATCAGCTAAAGGTTTCACCCTTATATGAAGCAAGGGGAAGGGAAGGACCCATATAACATTTCTGATCTATGCAAAGGTGGATAAATAATAGATCAAGGTGATACCCATTCAATGAGCAAACACATGCAAATATTTTGATGGAGACACATTATTATTAAGATTTTTTATCTTTCTTATGTTAATAGTACATCTAGGTAAATAAATAGTACTTGACTGATTATTAAGTAGTCACAAATGCAAGCTTGAGTGTTATAGTAGTTGTGGAATACTCAATATAATATTGTGACAAAAAAGCAATGGGAAATTTTGTAGTAAAACTTCAAAATAAGAGAGAATCCACCATAAAACTTCAAATATAAACCCTTAACACCAAAGATATCCAAACATTCACCATTAACAACACCAAAAATATAGAGAGAAGAAACCTTAAGGTAGGGTAACACCATCAAATAATCCTTATGGAAGGAATCACTCCACAAGCCATGCTTGCTAAAAGACAATACAATTCAACACATATCCAATACAATGATACTCATGTGTATTTATAATTTCTCATGGGTATTCCTAGGGGTTTTATGCCAACTAACCCTTATTATTATATTATTTCCTTTTAATTAGATAGCAAGCATATTTTTTTTCCTTTTAATTACATAGTGGACATATTCCAATATTATTATCACATTACATTGATTATCCCCTGGGTACCTCCCTAAGTACCCCATATTATCTTCCCTAGGTACTTTACATTTCATCCCCCTTGGAATGCTTCATCCTCAAAACATAGGAAGAATCCATGTAATATGACCAATTAAGAAATGTAGTCAACTAGTACCATGCATGAGCATCCATCCATCTTAGTGAAATGTGAAAATGGGAACCAACTGCACGATCTTTCCTCAATCTTGATTGTGGTTTCTCTTTAGGATCCATGTCTTCATTATGTTACTTTGATATCTCCATGCATTAATTTTATTCCTCCACGTGCTTCCATTCTTGTTGTCTCTATGTTTCCATGTTGATCCAGAGTAATTTTGTTGATGCTCATGCCATTGCCTTGATGATTGTTGTTTCTCCATGTGGTGTGGGTGGCGATATACAACAACCTTAGATATCAATTCTTCTTTATTTGACTCTTCAACATGTATTTCCTTAGTTGCATCTTTCTATTTATGCTCTTTTGTTGACTTTTCTTCAAGTCATGTTGTAGGTTCTTCTTTTAATTCAACCCCGAACTCTTCATCCAATGTGTCATTAGGTACTACAAATTGTTTCCCTGCAAGGATTTCTTCATGTGCCCCTTTGAGCCCTTCTTGCATAGTAAGAGAAATATCCTGCATCGTAATTTTATTTTTCTTGTACCATAGCTTCATAATTTTATTTTACACATTAATATTAACTATACCAATTGATGAAATTATGCTGACAACTAGGGTTAATAGAAACAATAACGTTTTCTTGATGAATGCATCCATGAACTTGTAATAAAGAGTTTCCATATGAAAATAAACCCTTGGTGTTTTTTTTATCCTTACTCTTGGCATGAGACCACTTATCTAAAAGTAATTTTTCATATGTTTCATCGGAAAGTGCCATCATCTTAGAAAAGTCCAATGATTGCCACCATATGGTAACATCTTCTTTGAAACCAAAGGGTAAAATTTCCAATTCTTTTTCCATAATGACCTTTTAGATTATATGAATTCTTCAATACTAGGGCCATCATCTTTGCCATGAAAATACATCTTGCCAAAATAGAACTAGGGTTTTGAATAGAATCACTTACTTTTCAATGGAGCTCCTTTATGTTGTTAGGGTTTGAGGCTGAAATTGAAAAATGATCATAACTTTAGTTGTACTTCTCACATTGGCTATTATGACCGCAATTATGAAATTCCATGACTTTTCTGCAGCTATAGAAGATAATATGAGGTACCTAGGGAGGTACCCAATATTATCCTCCCTAGGTACATTACAAAATTAATATGTAAGGGTGGTCAAAAACATGGATATACTAGAATCCTAAGAATAGGGAAACACAAGGTTTATGTGTAATTGATTTGTTAAAAATGGGGTTAGCATTTAACACCTTTCAGTAACACTAATGCACATCCCTACTCTAATTACGAAGAACGTTCATTCTCTTTGTCATAAAATGTATTCTATCATTCAATATCTATACCACTTCAATTTAACACTAAATGGATTGAAAGTAGGTCAGATGAAACACTCCATAGATTTCATTCCATCATACATGTTTGCGAACTAAAATGTGATGAAAATCCATTGCCTCTATGAACAATTTGAATTACAAAGAAATGTGTCTCTTTAAAATGAAATGTTGAATGAATCTATTGCCACACCTTCTAAACATCCACCCACCATATGTCCATTGACAACTAGTTCGCTAGGAGCTCCTTTGTTACCAGAGAGTTATTTTGAATCTCAAAAGACTCCAAAAAATAAGAGTGTATGGTTGTTCAATGGTATTAGAGAATTTACAAAGAGTGAATCTAGTGGACACAAAAATAGAAGTGATAACAATGTGTGCTAAAGATACATAAGAAATTATAGAGAAGTATTGGGAAGTGATATATCTCAAAGAAGGCTCGAGTTGTGGTGAATTTTGGTGTAATGAGCTTTGGATTTTCCTAGATGATCTTTATAAACCTTTATGATTAATATTCCCAAAATCAAGATTTGTAATTTATGTTCATGATCAACAATTGTATATCATAGAAAAAAAAAAGTAAACTAGAAAATTGTCTTTGATGGTGCAAAATATAGGATGTATTGTGCATTTTGCATGTTTGATCATAAACACAACATGGTAAGAAATAATTGAAAACATTAAAATCATTTCAATCACTTTTTTTTTTGTATTATTTAGTAATATTAGACCACTAAATTTTCTTTTGTATAGAACTTGCTTCATCTTTGCACACAATCATCACACTTTAGTGGTTCACATTGTGCAAACAAAGTAAGACACTAATCCCTAGAAAATAAGAAAAACATACATGAAACATAAGGTGAAGTTATATGCTTAAAAGTGCATGTGCAATAATTTTGTGGACTTAAAAAATTGCTTGAAACAAAGTTACCGACTTAGCGAGAACTGTGACCTCAAAAATATAACTCTAGCACTTAAAACCCATATTTTTGCATAAAAAACATGAAAATCAACCCCCAAATAAAAAAGAGGTGCCACTAGTAGCACCATTTTTTTAAACATGGTCAAAATTACAACATTTTTCAAACATGGCCTTCGAAACTCACACAGTAGCTCAGAAAAACCTTAAAATCAACACCTAAATAAAAAAGTGATGCTATGTAAAACAAAATGTTTTTTCATAAACGTGAAAATCATAGCTCTTTAGGACCTAATTGAAATTGTCACATTGACAACAAATCCAATAAACAACCCAAAATTGGACCCCAAATGGTCACTTGAAAATTTATTTACAATTTTATTTTTTTAATTTACATTAAAAATAAATAAATAGAAAGGAAAAAATCTTTGCAAATATTTTTTTTTTAAATGACAA
>ML781262.1:528120-565888 GCA_009831015.1 Picea engelmannii
TTTGTTTTTTAATTTTAATTTTTTTTTTTTAATTTCAATTCTTTTATTTTCTTAGTTTTTTTTAGTTTTTAATTTATAAAAAAAAATGAATTATATAATTTTTACAATATTTAAAAATAGTGTTATTTAACTACAATTTATTTTGATGTATTGAAGTAAAGGTAAACAATGTGTTAAAAATGGTTTTTTTCCACTATATTTTAAAGGTACAGGTAGCACCATTTTTAAAAATGAGATAAAAAATTGGACGCCCCCAAAAATGAGAACTATGTAGAGTTCTCGTTAAGTTGGTAACTATGTTTTGAGTCAAAAAACACAAATTTTTTTTCAATTAACACACAATTCATACCACACAAACATGACATTTACATTTTGCATTAACCTGCAATTCATACTTCAAGAAGAAGAAACGGGAATAGAAATGACAAATCTGAAAGGAATCAACAAGGTTCTTGTAAGTGGCATCTATATATTGACCAACTTTACCATGATCTTAAAAATTATACAATCACATAAATGCACTACTCTACAAGTGGAAAATAATATCAAGAATTGCTTTCATCTTAAGGTAAGTTACACAATATATGGATGTATAAAAAATATTCTTGGTTGTAATGTACAATGTGTATATATTGCACAACACAACCAAGACATAGCAATACTCTAATCAATTAATAACCCATAAATGAAGGGAAACTAAAATTAAATCCTAACAAATCTTAGAGTTGCATCCTATTTATATTTTATATGCTTATATCAATAACTAATGTCTCAAAGCTCAATAACCTAATAGTTATATATTAACGATGCATATACAAAAGACATGGTTATATCATATTTAAGAGCATTTGAGTTTGTTTCCATGCTTTTTCCAATCAACATAGCAAAGGTAGAGTTGTGTGTTTCCATGTGTCCTAAGGGGAACACACTCATATTTTGCACAATGTGTACCACAAAATCTTAAACATCGATCATGCATAGATGTTTTTTTCCATTTTCCTTTGCATGTCACATTGTAATATGAATCAAGCAATCCAAACAACAACAAGAATATGTGATGTCAATGATAAGCATTGAATTCATATGTAAAAAATTAAATCAATAATAAAAAACAAAAATTGTTGAAAATGAGCCTTAAATTCACACTCGAAATTTAAGAAACAACAAATTATGGTTAAAATGAGCTTTAAACTCACAAGAAGATGTTAACAACAAGAACACTATTATCAACAAGTGCAATGATAACAACCTAGAAAAGGGAAATCCAATGTGATTAGTTCCAGATATATGAAACTATGTCAAGAAAACCCATGCATACATTTTTTTTCCAATTCAACCCATAATTGATGAGGAAAAGTACAATAGAGGTTGGCACCATTGGCAATTAACTTTTTTTTTTTTTAATATAGAAATTCACAATCAAGGTAGTTTTTATTGTAAATTTTATTTTTATATTTGTTAAATTATATAAATTTAAATAGATTGTAAAATTAATTTGTTATTGTTAGTTAGTATATTAGAATGGAGAAGAACCTCAATTTAAAACAAAATCTAACTCCCAACCATCTTAACTAGATCCATCCACAAAAATTAATCAATTTTTAGATGAAATTATAAACCTAATTTGGGAGTTTAGGAATACTAGAAAGCCATATTGTGTTTCCTAAAATATTTTACTTGACACCATCGTTGCTTCTAATAAATCATCTTTTGGTAATATATATATATTTTTTTCACCTCTTCCTTACTCATGTTGGTTGAATAGTATTCTCTCATATTTTATAACTTTCTAACTCTCTCTATCTATATATGTATATTTTAATTTATAAAATTGTACAACTCTTTTATTATTTATACATACTTGGAAAAATGTTTTATGACATTTACTGTTAAAGCTTATCTTCATTTTATTGGTTATTCTTTCATGAAATATAATGGGGATATTTTTTTTTCCACTATTATAACTACTCTTCCATATTTCAATTATGTTGTTCATCGATTATTCTCTTATACATATGCATTCTTCTTTAATTTTTTATCATAAAATTATAATATTAAAAAAAAATACTTTAATAATCCTTGTCAAGGGATTATAGAGTTTGTTATTGATTTGACATTAATTTTCCTTTTATTTTAAATTTGTGTGAAAAGTAATATTTAACTTAAAAAAAATATATATATATTTTTTTGATATGATAAAAATATTTGTTTTTCTCATCTTTAATTGGTTAATATATTTAAAATCTTATTGTTGCCTTCACATATTTTAATATTTAAAATTAATTATATAATCGATAAACTTTATAAGTACTATTTACATAACTAGTACTTATACACATCATAATTATTAAAATCCAAATATAAAATATAAAACAAACTTATCACACCACCACAATAAATTAAGTTTACGTTTCTCAATATGGATGTCCGTATCTTGTATCACTCCCCTAACTTATTGGTTTCAATTAATAATCAATATCAATGCCTACGTGAATACAATGCCTCACCTTGCTCGACGTAAACTATGGTTGGACTTTGATCTCCATGTCGAGCTTTGTAAAAAGTGGGAAATAACGGTGATGTTTTGTGTTGTAGTTGTCGTGTTAATCATGTTATAACACATTAATTTTGATAAGATAATATTACTTAATATAATAAATATTATATAAATTAAAATATATATTTTAAAATATGTCATTTCATAATGTATTAATTTTTTGGTGAAATAATATTATGTAATATAATAAGTATTATATAAATTAAAATATATATTATAAAATGTGAAATGTGTAAAAATTTTTTTTTAATGTGATTTTTATTTAGTTAGTTTAATTTAACTAGAAGAAAAATTATAGGTTAATCTCATAACTATATTGCAATCATTTAAAAATAAAAATATGGGAGAGATCATGTCCAATATTGCTTATGACAAATCTATAAATTATGTGTCATCATGGAGCAATACTTCTTCCTCCATCCCTTGTGAATCTATGTCAAATTCTTTGAATTCAAATTTTATGACGATGTAGTTATTTGTGTTAATTTTTCTCATTTAAAATAACAAAAACCTCAAAAGAAGTTGATTTATTTTAAGATTATGAAACTAGCCCATTTGTTAGCATATTGTTCATGTTTCACTGTAATCAATATAGGGTGCCAACTATCATCTCCATTTCTAAATCTACTTGGTCGGGACTAAGTTTCCATGCAACCCTTGTTTCGTTTAGCAATATATCCACTTGTGTTTTCTTTAATTTTTTATCATAAAATTATAATAATATGATGATGATGATGATGATGATGATGATGATGATGATGATGATAATTAACGTCCAAGACCATATTGGTCTAGGAAGATTGGTAGTGTGATAAATATTTTGAAAATGAGATCTAATATGGGTATAGGCTAGACAATCTATAAAAAACATACCTTGGTTTCTTTCACATATATCCACTTATGTTTTCTTGGACATTCTTTTTCCCTTATTTTACTTTACTTTACGGGTATGTTATTTTATGCTAATTCTCTATATACACACTCTACTCCATACTTTACTTTATCATATTACACACTTTACTTTTACACTTATGAATTTATTTTAATAAATTTATTATACATTTTTATTATTAAAACATCATTTTTACTAATTGATTATCATTTACTATATGTGGTTATTTATAGCCTACTATCTTTAAGGAATGTATTGAAGCAGTTAAGAAGTGTCACCCCTGCCAGGTGTTCACTCGGAAAATGTGCTCGCATCCGGCCCCTCTACACCTAGTCATTACCGTCGATCCCTTCACCAAGTGGGGGATAGATTTCGTCGATTGCAACCCAACTTCGGCTGAGGGGAATCAACATATTATTGTGGCTATCAACTACTTTACTAAGTGGTCTGAGGCCATGCATACCGTGAAATCCGATGGGAAGACTACAACCTTCTTCGTATTCAACCAAATTATTGCCCGGTTCGATATCCCAAGTGAGATTGTCATTGATCATGGCAGTCACTTTCAGAATGAGATGATGGTAGAACTAGCATCTAAACTGGGGTTTAGACATGGTCATTCTTCTCGTTATTACCCCCAAGAAAATGGGCAAGTAGAGGCCGTCAACAAGTCTCTCAAGACCATTTTGCAAAAAACTGTCAATCAGAGTAATTCCAATTGGCACATCATGTTATATCCCGCACTTTGGGCATACCGAACCTTGGTTAAGACTGCCACCGGATTTTCCCCTTTCCAGTTAGTACATGGTGTAGATTTGATTCTTCCTATTGAATGATAAATCCCTTCTCTTAAGTTGACAGTCAAGCTTCTACTTGACACTTCGGATTTAGAGCGACGCCTTTTACACCTAGAGAGTCTTGACGAGCAGCGTCGAGATTCCTTTACGGCTATTGAGGCAAATAAGAAATGTGTCAAGGTCCAGTATGATAAGTCTTTCTGTCCTCGATTGTATGCTGAGGGTGACTTGGTCCTCTTTTATGATCAAGCCAAAGAATCGTTGGGGGCAGGCAAGTTTAAACCCATGTGGTACGGTCCTTATATCATGCAACTTGTTCTAGAAAATGGATCCTATGAATTAGAAGATTATGAAGGGAATAAGTTGGCTGAGCCCAGAAATGGGCTCTATCTGGAAAGATATTACGCATGAGCCCTAATATTGGGCGGAAATATTTGTATACTAATGTAATTTAGTGTATATACATATATTTTCCTTTTTGTTCCATCTTTTGATTTCTTATCGAGTTTTCCCTTTGTTCGCAGATGTCAACAAAGTCTTTGGTCTAGCTAGGATTCGTAGACAGAGTCATCCGTCATATACGGAACTTGGCTTCCACCGCTTGGGTGGTTTTCTCTCCCGAGGGTCTACTGGTGTCTTCAGGTGGCGTATGCCTAGGGCCATCCACGAACAATGTAGTTGAGTATAGCACCGTCATAGAACTTTTGCGTGATGCCATCTCATATGGTATTCTCTCTTTAGAGGTTCACTTGGATTCTCAGTTAGTAGTATGTTAGTTGAATGACAGTTACCGCGTGCATGATCCTACTTTACTTCGACAATTCCTACGGGTACGTATTTTAGAATGACAGTTTGATTTTATTACATATTATCACATTCCCAAGGGTTCTAATCATGTATCTGATGCCTATGCTAATTACGTTTTAGATTGGAATTTGTCACATTAATAAAGCAAAGAAAACCATCACATCAATATACACATTGTAATATATAAGTAAAGCCGAAGATCCACTTTTATATATTTCAAACAATATGGTGTTTATATTACAAAATTGGTGCTAAAACCCTCAATACACATTGTTGAAGGAAAATCTCCCTATGGACAGGTAGATCTCCTCAAAGAGATAGACTCTTAACTCTAAGACAGAAAGTGCTTATCATGGTCATTGACTTCCTTTTAGATCTAGGTGGACTAGTGTGTGAGAAGGAAGGAGAAAAGAAGTACCTCTGACCAGTGTTTGTCCCTGCACGCTCTGAGTTGAGCTCCAATCTTTCGCTCCTCAATGAGCCTTGTAGACAAACAAAGTACGACTACTTCCTACTCTATCAAGATTAGTCCAAAATAGGTCTATCTACTAAAGAGACAAATTCATGTGAGATTCAACATGAATTAGAAAGAAACAGGCCAAGCAAATTATATTAATGAGGACAAAACATTGCTTACAACCATAGATGAATTGCAGCAGTTTCGTCAAGTCCTCCTTGTCTACCCCTTGCTCAAAAGATCCACGATCCGAATGATGATAGCTTCACCAATTGCTCCCTATGAGATCATAGGTCTCTTGCTTCCAAACTATCTCTATTCCAGCACCACTTATAAGATCATAAGTTTGGTGTGATTCTCCCTTTTCAATCCTCTTTCACCATGAGAAAGCTTGCTTATATAGCCTTGGAGAGGCTCAACAACTTGAGATATCCTTGGGGTGAGTTGAGGATTTTCCTCCTCCAGTTAGAGATCTTCCCTAAGATCATGGCTTGATTGAGAATTCGAACCCAACTGCCTTCTAAGAATGAAAAGATCCTTCCCCCATTCTTCTCAACAAATCAACTGCTGCCTAAAATAGGTAGCGCTCCCTCAAAAGGGCACTCAGAGTGCTATAACGCTCCCTAGTAGTGTATAGGGGAGCACCAGCACTCCTGAGGGTAGGAGCACTCCTGCAAAAGGGCTGAAGAGTGTTATAACGCTCCCTGATGGCTTATTGGGGGGCTCCAACACTCCTAAGATAGTTATAAGGGAGCGATCCCCTCCAAAAACTTAGTTTTTTTAGCGTTTTCAGATGGCAAAAGGTTCATGAGCCCAGTTAACCTTTCCTCCTCTTCCAAATCAAGTGTTTGACATGTGCCAAGTGTCCTCCTGATGTCGTTTACAGGCATGACATAGGCATCATGGCAGTATGCTTTCCTTGACACTTGCGACACTTGCGACCTTTGTAATGATGACACTTGCGACATTATCAAAGTGAGTTTTTTTTATGTGTAACACACATATATAGACGGTATCATAATATCCCACCACATCTATGCCTGTGGCGCCAGATGTGTATCATGGTAGCAAACCACGATGTTTGCGAGAAGCTGAAAGATTCATACCCATGTTCTAGGTACTCCAACCACCTGTCGCTGCATGGCTTCAGGTAGATCCTCTACATGAACCATGGGAATCCTATGTGTCAAACGAGACAGGTTGCCCTGTACATTTTGTAGGACTCTCTCTTCTTCTCCTCTCATCGCTTCGTCTCCTCGGTTCCTCCATCTATGTTGAGGGAATCCTTCTGGCCATCGCGGACACACATATGTGTTACACAAGTGTCTAGCTAATATTTAAACACCATTCAAAAATATTTTTGTTCCTTAAATTCAAAAATAAAAAAAAAATGAAATATTTCAAAAACATTTTACCTATGTCACCGTAGGCGGTCCTTGGTGGAAGAGGCATGTCTGGATCTCCTCTGAAGTTGATACCCACATAGGGATAGTTATCCAGAGCGATGACTTGTCACTGCCACCAGTAGAATAAATCCTCGTTGTAGGGTGTGGGCACCCTACCTCCCCCGTGACATCTCATGACCTCGATCCACTAGGCCATGGCTGGATCGAGTAGTCCTCTAGGAAGGATCTCAACTCTAGGTTCCAGACTTGGAACCCACTCAAAAAATAATTTGCAAAGGATAGAAGCAAACCCAAAATTTCTCTTACTTCCTTGTTTGCACTCTGTCAGCTGACCTTTCATATTGGTTAGCAGTGAGGTACACCAATCGTAGATAGTGGGTCTCAAAAACTCTACTGCATAAAACATGAGTGGTCTCGATGCTTGGTGCAACGAGGCCGAACCTGTGATCTTGGTAAGCAAGAGCATGATGATCTTTAGGATGAAGTTTTTTATTGCCTGGATGGGGACTTGGCTTCCCACTTTTGGATTCCCTGCTACACAGTGGGCATCGATATACTCCTTGATCTTCATCCCACTCCCTGCTCCTCGTGATTTGAGGCTTACAACCTTTCCTCGGCATGATAGACCTGTCAAGAAGTAGATTTCCTCTACTTCGATCCTCAATGGTTGTCCATCGAGGATAAAACTCTCACTATCAGGGTCTTGGTAACCCACCAACATCTCAAGTAACCTCACTTGGGCCCTCATTCCTTTGAGAGCCCAAAACTTGTACAATCCACATCTTTTTAGAGCCATTTGAGCCACTGGATCTCGATCCACAACTGCATCAACTTCCTCATGCTCTCGCTCTCTCCATTCAAGAACCATCCTGCAAAGGACAAATCAATTTTTGAGTTAGAAACTTTAAAAATCATTTTTGGCGTATCTATAGGCAATTTCCCTTGCTAACAGTCGCAGTTAGGGCTTGATATATGCTCACTGTAGTTTACACAGGGGCGTATACCTCTTCGTATACCCGATTTGGCCAAAGGAAACCCGCGTATACCGAATTTCCTAAGTTGCGCCCTCCAAAACTAAAAAATTGAGACCTAATTCAAAATTGTAATCCACTAAATTTGAAGAGGAAGAGATGTAGATTTACCTGATCCAGACATTTCGTAGTTTCGTCGCCTAATGCTCCTTCAATCTCCGTTTGAAGCTTGGAGGTATTGTGGTCCAAACTTGCACTTTTTGGGTAAAAATGAGAATGGTATAGTAATTCTCAATTTTGTTACTATTTATAAGCTACTTTTACCCACTTTCATATAGTTTCGTGTTATTTTTTCACCTAATGGACTAATACAACTCAGTTTGAGCTAGATTTTGTAGTTCTGACCTAGATTTCTTACGGATCTCAATGTTTGTCGACCGTTTGTCACCTCGGGCAGGTATTATATCGACCTAGCATATAGGATAGGTATCCACTCCATTGTGCATTTTGCATTATCCTTCGACCACCATTGTTATACCTTAGGTACGAACCCATTTATTACGACACAGAACCCTCCATCTTCTATAAGTAGTGTCATTAACAAATCATAGAGATTTACCTAACATGGGTGCCCTAGTTAGATCCTCTTTGTCATTTGGTGCCCATGCCGAGATTTTTTCCTTAGGACCGGGAGACCTTTATAGTTGATACATGACTTTATAATGAGCCTCATTTCTCACTCATGCACATGCAGCCTTATACCTCACGGACTCCCAAATCGGAGTTTAATTTAAGCTCTTTTCCAACTCGTTTTCAAAAAGCGAAAATATTGCCGAGTGAACTTGTCTCTTTCACACTCGTAAATCGGATTAGAAAGGACGTCTATTTGGCATAGTTTTACTCCCTTTTTACACCAAGTAGACTAAAAGACATAAAAAATGACATTTTTTGGCATCAAGTTGTGATTTCATCTCATGCCCTTGCTTGCAGTATTGAGCCTTTAGTCGATTCTTGCTTTGCGTTATAAGTTGTTTGCCTAAGCAGTTTTTCATCCTCAACCAAGCAGAGCCTTGTTTATATCCTTCACAATTTGACACCCTATACCCAGGAGGGAACATCACCTCGAGTGTTCATCTCTCACATGAATTTCCTTGCATTGAGCATAGGTATGTTCCACTATTGGAACAAGTTTTGCTTACTTGTGACACTCGTTTCCTCCTCTATATCATAGCATTCATTTGTTACGAAAAAAGAAAAAAACATGGGCAAGAAGGGAGTACTATATTATGTTAGCAGCAGTCATGTCACCTTTGAATAGAGCACAAAGTTATTGAGTCCATTTGTCACAGTAATTTTGGGTGTAATATGGCTTTAGGAAGCTAATCTCATTACAACATTTCTCTACCGACTAGTTACTCTTCTAGTCACTATGGAGAGTTTATATAGATGCCTCCTGCATCTCATGGTTTCATCATTGATTCTATGCTACCTGGGTCTTTCGTATATCTCATGCTCTGGTTCAAAGGAAGTCTATCAACCTCTGTCGACCACTCTTCAATACTCTTGACTTTGCATGTCAGACATACCCTCAGTTTGTCTTAGAATCACATGGTATTATAGTTCTATCATGCACCCTGACCCTACTTTCATCAATGGTAGGTAACCTTGAACCCAACAGTTGACATTTCATCATTGGTCACTGACTGGGTGGTTTCCCTTGTGTTCAAGGGAAAGACATCTATTCACACTTTGGGATTCGTGTAGTGTCTTGGAGGCCATTAGCCTTATTGATGGTTTCCTCACCTTTGTCAGCAGTTTTCATTATTGGTTGTTATTCAAAGGGTCTTTTTCATGTACCTCTTGCACCTGGAACACGCAAAAGATGCATAGGGTCATTGGTTCGTGAACATGTTCTTCGTCCGATTTCCACCAAATTATGAAGCTCCTGCTTTGTTCCTCATTCTGACTTATGAGAGATGCCTTAATTCTCTCCTTTCAGCGGGTCTTTGTCCATCGACTTCAGCTCATTTATTCTAGATATGGGACCTAGAGTTTTATGAGTACCTTGAGGCTTGCAGTCATTAGTGGCATGCCCTCTCACCATTGACAGATGGGAATACATCAATGTCTCCTGATCAATGGATTCCTTAGGTGTTCGACACCGACTCCTTTATTCACACTTGTAGGAATGTGCTCGGTACCTTGATACCTACTTTCATTATTGGTAGGTTGTCTCGCATTTGTTAACGATATACCTCAATGACCGGTAATCAAATTATGTCTCATTATGTTCAAACTCAACTCCTTTATTCACATGATGTAGACTTGCACCTTGGCAGATAGTGTAGAAGACTTGAAGACATCATTATGTGGCTGCAACTTTCTTGAGTTGTTGCTTCCCTTTCATTGGACCAGTACCTATATGAATTCAGATTATCATGGGAGATCATATTGTACTCCATTGTATACAAATATCTCCATATTGGTTTTGAGATTGGTTTTACTAGGCCTTGTTCGTGACTATGACAGATTTTGGCATGTAACCACATTTATATTTTCTTATTCATGGCCATGGACATTTGTTTTGGTATCTTTTCACACGGATCTGTAGTGTATTGTATTAGTATCCATGTATGTAAAGTCACTACAGAATGTAATGAGAGACTAGTCTTTCCAGCTGGGTCCCCATCACTCCACTTCTGGGTTATTTATAATTTATTTCGTCCATCACAAATACTCCACTGGTCTCACACATTAGGGGGCATCTGTTATAGCAAGATTTGCCTCACCATTACAATCTTGCATAAAGGGCCTTTTTCCATTTCCCTATGCAGACTTATCATCCCCTTTTGATGATTCCAGAGCTAAAAATACATATTTTTCTAGATATACGCGCCCTATCTACTATACAGAAAGTGTATATGCATGATGCTTCACTATAGCAATGTACATCGAGATTTGTGCCAAAAAATGCAAAATGAAGTCGGTTTTCCATGTCATGACAAGATATCTCTGATCCTTGGCCTTCCATATACTAGAAACATTCTGAATCGGCCCTTTAGTTCCATTTTGAAGGATATAAATGGGCCAATTCCGAACTATGGAAAAGAGGAGAAAGCATTCAACTTTGAGAGAAAAGTTACTCTGGAGAAATTTGTACTTCACATTGAGTCTGCATCCCTTTTTCCCCTCTAGTATGAACACAATGTCCATCCCCCAAGCTCTTCCCTTACTGTTGGAGAACCTCATTGTCTCCCTTTCTTGATCTTTCCTTTGGTGGAGGATTGAAGTGGTGGAGGCTCAGCTGGAAGGAATTCCATTTCTTGGTTCTGAACCGTGCCGACACGGAAGTCTGTAATGTTTTTCACTTATGTTGATCATTATTAATAGAAATACTCCTTTCCCTTCCTATCGATGTCATGCAAATATTTTATTATTATCCATGGGCATGTTTGTTATGTTTATTGATGGATTATGTTATCTAATGTGTTAAACCCCTTTATATTATCACTATATGCTTGCATTGCTTGTTTGTTAAGAACTTGTTGAAGGCACAAAGCTTTGGGTCAAAGTGCTCAATGGTGGAACATCATCAAACATTGGATCAAGGTAGGCTTCTATCTCATCTTGTTCGCACATTGGTTTATATAACATACGTTGGAATTGAGTTGATTTCTGCAGTCATACCTGTCTGATGTGGTTTACCCTAGCCATAAAGAGTTTTTCCCTCGTAACAACAACTCTGTTACAACTTTGAATCACTCAGTTACAACTAATTCGACTTGGATGTCCCACCGGTCAACCTTTGAACTCGAATTTCCTATAGCTAACTGATTTTCCATTTCAATTAACTATTTTCAAGTAATTATGAGATAATAGATTAATATTTATTGTCCAATTTATTTAAGAGAAAAATAAATTAGACACACATTTCTTGTTGACTTTTCAACATTTATAGGTGGAAATGGTTTGATATGTATTGATTATTAAATTGTAACAATTGGTGAAATTAATAATGATGGTAACAAAGTAGCATGCCTTTTGAATTTGGTAGCTCAAAGAAAGCATTGCATAGTTTGTATACAAATGTAAATTAAGTAATATTCATGAATTTATTTTATTGAAATAATTATTTATTGGTCATTTTTATTTTACATTTTCAATAAGCGTTTTAATAAGAGGGGATAATATTCCAATTATAATGAAATAACATTGTATTAATGAGTTTACAAGAAGGTCACCAACATACCCATCGATTTATAATAAAAAATAATGATTGAAGCAAAAAAATTGGAACCAAACATAGAAAAGATTATATATTTGGATAGGTTGGTAATTCAATAAGATATGAAACAACCTTTAAAAGGACCCTTCCAAGCAACTATTTGCAACTTAGGATGCATAACCAACATACCAATTATTTCACATTTCATAGTTGGACCTTAGAATAAACCACAAAAATTGTCTGTGGGTGAGGATAAATGGGACATTAGGGTTTGTCAAAACTATAATCTCGTTATGAAATATGGTTTCCAATTATTGAAAAACTACAATCTCTCTATGAATTGTTTGATTGCAAATGAGGCTTAAACATAAAAATTGCATCAACACTCTTACATGGGTATAAGTAGATGTAATCATCATGTCATCTTTATAAGGTAAGATGATGAATCACACCATTCATCCTAAATGAATGTGTTTTTTTAATAAATATGATACTTCTTTTGATAAGTTGTTTTATGCTCGTTAAAATCTAGAGCATTCTTTTGATAAGTTGTTTTATGCTTGTTAAAATCTACAGCATTGGCATTTGTTAGGAAAATTTTAAGTATTAAGACAATGAAAAATAAAAAAATAAAGAAAAAATAAGATGGTAAAATATCTTACTTATTTTGATAAGTTACTTTATACTTGTTCAAATCTAGAGCAATGACACTTGTTAGAAAATTTTATGTATTAAGACAATGAAAAATAAAGAAAAAATAAGATGGTAAAATATATGCTTTTATATTGACTTGTTAATAAAAATCATTTCAGCTATCAAAATGATATTAGTTCAATCATTTTCAATTTATGATATTTTAGTTTTGTTGTTTGTATATGTCTATCTTTATGATTCTTTTATTGACTTTTAAAAATTTGAGAGTTATAAGGTATCTAACATTTATGATTTTTGACCCTTAAGTTTGAGTATGTGATTTCATTATGTAATTTTAGGGAAAGATCAATCAATATATTAACATCCATATGTTTTGATGATAGAATAACTAATTTAGATTTTTGATCCTCAAGTATGAATATGCATGGGATTCCTCAAGTATGAATATGTATGTGATTTTGTTTTGTAAATTTAGGGAAAGATTTATTAATATAAATTAACAATTTCCATATGGCTTGATGGTGGGATGACCAATTTAGAATGTATAGAGATGTCTTTAAAGTATATAGAGATACCTTCCCTAGTAACATTATATTATCAATGGTGGATTTTTCCAAGAACTGCACTTTCTACTGCCATGTGTTTGAGGATTTATCCCGATCAAGAAAAGTGAATTATATTAAGGATCCAGTGCAGTTTTGGTATCCAACACTTTGGAGACATAAGTCCCCTTACAATTTTTACCAAGTGAAAAATGCTTTTCTATCCACATTCAAGAAAATGGTTCACAATTATGCTACATATATTTTGTCAAGAGAAGCTATGGTTTTTCTTGTTGGAAAATGAGTTTTTGTATTTCATGATGAATTTAGTACTTATATCAGATTATATGGATTTCAAGCAAAACCCTTTATGCTCCATCTCTATGTCTGTGACAAATTCTTTGTAGATGATGCATGCAAGAAATACATGTTATGAGCTCGCTTTTTCAATAAGAAAAGAAAGAAATTGTTAGGGTCCTAACCCGCACATAGGTAGAACAATATATTCGAATGTAATAAAGGTTAATATTAATAAGGCCTTTCAATAAAATAGAATAAGGCGGATGTAATAAGACCTAATAGAAGCTTCTACTTCTAGAAGGATCTTCCTCTAGATGCTTCTTTTTAGTATAAATAAGAGTTGAGGGTATGAGAACCCTAGCTTGGATATTATTGTAATAGAGCTCTGCTCAACTGGAGGTTGCCCCCTTGAAGAGGCCCGTGAACATTGCTTTCAGATTCAAAGTGATATTTCTATTATTATTCTCTTATCATTTCAGTGCTATTGTGGTGAATGTTCTGGTTATATTGTTGTTATTCTGCCATTTCTAGGATTTTATTTTTGTTCTGCATACATTTTATATCTCGTATATTACAAGTGGTATCAGAGCACTTTCCTCGGTAGAAAGTGTGGGTTAAAATGTTTTTCAGGGTAGAGATGTATTCCGGCGTCTTTAAGCCACAAAGATCTGTCGTTACATGCATAAACCCATGGTTGAGGGATTCATACACGCAGGAAATACAAGTGGTACTTAAGTGCACATCTGTTGGCCACCCTTGTAACCCCTGTTGGTACCCCTTCAAGTGGTAGCGCATCAGACAACACCTATGTACGGATCGGCCTAGATTACCTGAAGCCCTCTATAGATAAATCAATCGACCTCCTCACTACTATAGTGACACCGAGAACAACACTCGAGAAGATACTCTCTAGTACCTGGGTAGTCTGGTAGTACGGATAAGGGTACGATCTATCCTCCTTAATTAGTTCCCTGAGATACTGGGCCGAGTACTACTGTTGGACCCCGCACATATATCAGAGAACTATAGCACAGGGAAAACCCTTGTCTGTAGAACCTTTGAATACCTAACCCTTGGGCACAAAAACATAAACAAATTAAAACAAACAAGATCTATTGTCGAGCAACTGTGTTCGGGTTGCCAAGTAAATACACATTTCTTTCTGGTTAAGCATTTGGGCATTTTCTCTCTACAGTATTCTTCAGACTGGAGTATAACTTTGCAGGTGTTAAAAAAAAAAGTCTGGAAATTTTTCACCATTATTTGAGACCTATTCCATTGGATTCATCTCTTTGCCCTTATCACATTCATCCATATCATTTTTCGGCAAAAATTTTGACCCCGCCCACTCCTTTTCAGTTCCCCCATCCTCATGGACCATACCCGTAGCCAAGACTTGGAAGCTTGCTTCAACACCTTGCAATCTGGTCTCATTGAAACCCAACAAGAAGTGAAACAACTCAGTGCTAATGTTGCAGCCATCAATACAACCATGTGGTCCTCAATGGAGGAAATCAAGCAAGACCTTACCATCCAGCTTGAATTAGTCTTTTCGGCACTTTGCACCAAACTGCATATCCCTACAGATAACCCTTCGTCTTCCTCACCTCCACATCTTGAAGGTGACCATTCCTCTCATTCCAATAACTTTCAGAACCATCACTCTCAACGTGACCTACGCCTTCCGTGGGTGGATGTGACCAAATTTGATAGCTCGGACCCCACTGGTTGGGTAATCCAAATGGAACATTATTTCTCTTTATACGACATTACAGATGACTTGGCCAAACTCCAGTATGGTGTTCTCCATCTAGATCAAGAACGGTGGCAATGGTGGAAATGGAGAAAAACTTCACGTCAAGGGTATATTTCTTGGACACACTTTGTGGCAGAGCTTTATGAACGCTTTGACACTGGCACCAACCATTTGGGTCGTTTGACAAAGTTGAAACAATTAGGAACAGTGGAAGACTTTATAGCTGCCTTTAAGCGCCTAGATTTTAGAATAGATGGCATGTCTGATGCCTTTTTCCGAGAGTGTTTTATCAATGGCCTCAAGGATGAGATTCAGGCCCATGTCCTCATGGCTCGGCCTCAAAGTTGGGTGGAGGCTACTAAAAGAGCTAAAGAAGTACAACATGTTGTATCTTTGCAAAAACGAAAACCCTCCTTTATCCCTCACCCTAAACCAGTAAATCCCACTACTCCCTCTACTCCACTAAAGATCCAAAAATTGACCAGGGTTGAAATGGCTAAACGCCATCTCAAAGGCCTTTGTTATAACTGTGATGACAAATATTTTCCGGGCCACAAGCGTAAAGAACAAAAGATTTTTATGGCCATCTCTGAGGATATTTCGGAAGAGGATGTAGAAACTCCCTTTGTGTCTGAGTCACCTGAATCCACTGACATAACCCCTCCCTCAGACCCTCCCGAAGTAGAACCAGTCATTTCCCTCAATGCTCTCACTGGCTTCTCCGCTCCCCAAACCCTTAAGCTAATCGGTTACATCAAGGATCTGAAGGTCATTATTCTGGTTGATAGTGGAAGCACCCATAATTTTATTCATCGCCACATTGCCCAAGAAACTCATTGCTACATCCATGCCGTCAATAATTTCCAAATCATGATTACCAATGGTGGTTCCATGAAATGTGGAGGGCGTTGTGAAAATGTGCATCTCCAAATTGGTGACTACCACCTGAAATCCCATATGTTTTCTATTGACATGGGAGGTTCTGACATTGTGTTGGGTGCAGACTGGCTAAGGACTTTAGGTCCCATTCTCATGGATTTTAAAGACTTAACCATGCAATTCGACCAGGAGGACCACCAATATAAGTTCCAAGGAATCACCGTTGGTTCACCTAAGATCATTAGTTCCCATCGCATGGAAAAACTACTAAAAAAAGGTCATTCTGGTGTTATCACCCAACTCCATGCCATACAAGCAACAGAGACACCCTCGGTCCCGCAAGACCTCCAAGCCATCCTTTCTAAACATCAATTGGTCTTTTCCACTCCCCAAGGACTCCCTCCTTCCCGTGGTGTTCATGATTATTCCAGTCCCCTTGTACCCAGAAGCCTTCCTCCCAATATACGTCCGTATCATCACCCCTTTTCCCAAAAAAATGAAATTGAGAAAATGGTCCAGGAACTCTTTAATGCGGGCATTATCCGCCTTAGTACAAGCCCCTACTCTTCTCCTGTGGTCATGGTCCTAAAGAAAGAAGGTTCTTGGTGAATGTGTCCTGACTTCCGTGCCCTCAACAAACTTACCATCAAAGACAAATTCCCCATTCCTATCATTGATGACCTCCTGGATGAATTGAGTGGCGCCCAATTCTTCACTAAACTGGATCTTCGTTCAGGCTACCACCATATACGTATGAAAGAGGCAGACATTCCCAAGATTGCCTTTAGAACTCATGAGGGCCACTATGAGTTTTTGGTCATGCCCTTTGGCTTGAGTAATGCCCCCTCCACCTTCCAAATACTCATGAATCATGTCTTCCATCCTTTTCTCTGCCATTTTGTATTAGTTTTCTTTGATGATATCCTCATCTATAGGAAAACCAAGACATACCATCTTTCTCATGTGGATCGAGTTCTCCATCTACTCTCTCAGCACCAACTTTTCCTGAAACAGTCTAAATGTGATTTTGGAACCTCAAAAGTAGAATACTTGGGTCATCTGGTTGGCAAGGATGGCGTCGGGGTGGATCCTAAAAAGATTGAAGCTATGCAAGACTGGCCTCACCCAAAGACTCTTAAGAGCTTCAATGGATTTCTGGGCTTAACAGGGTATTATCACAAGTTTGTTAAGAATTATGGGAAGATTGCAGCACCTCTCACTGCTCTCCTCAAAAAGAACTCTTTCACTTGGACTCCAGCCACTGCTCAATATTTTCAAACCTTGAAGATGGCCATGTGCACCACTCCAGTCCTTGCCCTTCCCGATTTCAAAAAGACCTTTGTGTTGGAATGTGATGCCTCATGGAAAGGAATTGGTGTTGTCCTTATGCAAGACAGTCGACCTTTGGCCTTTACTAGCAAGCAACTATCTAAAAGAAATATGGGCAAATCCATCTATGAAAATGAAATGTTGGCTATTTTGCATGTCGTTGATCTGTGGCACCCTTATCTATTGGGGCAACGTTTCCAAATTAAGACAGACATCAAAGCCTCAAGTATTTTATGGAATAACGCATTTCCTCCCCAGAACAACAAAAATGGGTGACTAAGCTCTTTGGATATGATTATGAGATCATTTACAAGAAAGGAAAAGACAATGTGGTTGTGGATGCACTTTCCTGCAAATATGAAGATGAAGGATCCCTTTTTTCTCTTTCATTCATTGTCCTAGATTGGCTCCAAGCCATTCGCCAGGAATGGCTACAAGATCCCAAAAGTTCGCAGCTGATCCAACAATTGCAGTCCAATACTACAACTTCCCCAGGGTACTCTTGGCTCCATGATGAACTTCGATACAAAGGCCATTTGTATTTAATTAAACAATCAAAGCTTAAATCCATGGTACTTTCTGAGCTTCATGCTACACCCACCGTAGGGCACTCTGGGTTCACCAAAACCTATGACAAGGTCAAACGTTCCTTTTTCTAGAATGGTATGAAACAGGACATTCGTAATTTTGTCACTGAATGTGATGTATGCCAACACAATAAGGAAGAAACAGTCAAATCTTTGGGTACACTACAACTTCTCCCGATTCCACCTACTATTTGGAAGGATATCTCTATGGATTGTATTATCGTCTTACCCAAATTAGGAAATAAATCAGTCATCATGTTGGTTGTTGATCGCCTTTCCAAGTATGCTCATTTCTATGCCCTTCAACACCCATTTACAGCATCCACGGTGGCTCAAAGTTTCATGGATCGGGTCTTCAAGCTTCATGGCATGTCGCACTCTATTGTTTTTTATCGCGACCCAACTTTCACAAGAAGTTTTTAGCAAGAATTGTTCAAGATACAAGGCAACAAATTTCATCTCAGCATAGCTTATCATCCCCAGACTGATGGCCAAACAGAAGTTGTCAACAAGTGTTTGGAAACATATTTGAGGTGTTTTTCCTCGGAAAAGAAAAATCAGTGGGCTCAATGGTTACCCTTAGCTAAATGGTGGTACAACACTTCATACCATACATCTACACACATGACTCCTTTTGAAGCAGTATATGGACAGAAGCCACCTTCAGTTCTCTCATACTTACCAGGTGCCTCGAAGGTCTAGGAAGTTGGCCTAACACTTATAGCTCGAGAGGCTATTCTCCATACACTCAAAGAGAATTTGGTCATGGCACAGAATTGCATGAAGTAACAAGTAGATCAAGGTCATTATGAACGTCAATTTGCAGAAGGGGATCAGGTGTTTCTTCGACTGCAACCTTACAGGCAAACTTCCCTCAAGGTCGAGCATTTTCAGAAGCTAGCGCCCAAATTTTATGGTCCTTATACCATTCTCAAGCATGTGGGACAAGTAGCCTATCAGTTATCTTTGCCCAACCATTTGAAGATACATCTTGTTTTTCATGTTTCATGCTTAAAGAAGGTGATTGGAACTAAGTGCCAAATTCAAACCAACCTTCCAGAGTTAGTTGAAGAAGGATCCATTTGGCTACAGCCAGAAGAAGTTTTGGACCAGCGTGAGCGTCACCTACGTCAGAGAACCATCAAGGAAGTGCTAGTCCAGTGGAAAGATACAACTCCAGCAGATGCCACTTGGGAACCAACCACCATTCTGCAACAATTTCTTCATCTCAAGCCTTGAGGACAAGGTTGTTTTTAAGGGGGCATACATGTTAGGGTCCTAACCCGCACATAGGTAGAACAATATATTCGGATGTAATAAAGGTCAATATTAATAAGGCCTTTCAATAAAATAGAATAAGGCGGATGTAAGAAGACCGAATAGAAGCTTCCGCTTCTAGAAGGATCTTCCTCTAGATGCTTCTTTTTAGTATAATAGGAGTTGAGGGTATGAGAACCCTAGCTTGGACATTATTGTAATATAGCTCTGCTCAACTAGAGGTTGCCCCCTCGAAGACGCCCGTGAACATTTCTCTCAGATTCAAAGTGTTATTTATGTTATTATTCTCTTATCATTTCAATGCTATTATGGTGAATGTTCTGGTTATATTGCTATTATTCTGCCATTTCTATCATTTTATTTTTGTTCTGCATACATTTTATATCTGGTATATTATAGAAGCAGTTCATCCCAATGCCTATGAGAGTTGGAGAGATTAATGTTAAAATTAGTTCCCACCTAGATGAATTTTTTTGTTTATTTTGACTCTTTTAAGATAAGAGAAATTCATGAATTTGAAGGATTTGACCTAGATGGTTTGTTCTCAACTCATATATTTTCCATTGGTTATTGGTCATCTCTTACTAAATCAATGCAATTGGATGAAGGAGGTGGGGATAACCAAAACCCTCAAGAAAATCTCCCTTGAAGTCACCAATTACCTCTACAAGTTTATGTTAACACTTCAGTTACTACTAATGATCAGTATAGACAAAGAGGACAACCTACAAACAAGTAAAAACCTCAACTCACCCCATGTTTCTCAAATAAGTTCTTCCATGAATAGGACTAAAACTCATAGTAATAATGGAGAGAAAAGGAAATCCACTACTGGAAGTGTTGGTGATGGAAGAGATAAGGGTCCTCCTAAAAAATCTATTGAAAAATCACTTGCAGTCTCGAGAAGCTCAAAAAGGAAAAGGGATACTATTGAAAAAACAAACCAAGGGGTTCAAGAATATGAAATCAATTATGAAGAAATCGTGGTTGATAAGTCTATTGATGGAGTACCTAATTGGGAATAACAACAATTAAATGAAAGAAAAATGATAGTCGACGAGTTGACTTGTAATGAGCCAATAGTTTTTGAAGAAGAGTCTCTTACTTTTCATCATGCTGCATTTAACAAAAGTTGCAAACAATTACAAATTGAAAAGGTCAACCTGAAGAGAAAAAATGTCATTGAGAAGTGGAACTTTGAAATAGACATAGTAGGGATAAAAACCTCTAATGTTATAGATTTCCATCAGGGCATAGAGGATGTTTTAAAATATTCCATTAGTGAGCAAGAAAAGATGAATTTAATGTTGAAGAAAAAAATAAAGGAATTAGAAGATGCTTCGCTTCCTAAGCCCTTATTTGTTGAACCAATATTCATTGTTAGGTCGTTTGATATTTTTGAAGATGCACCAAAATCAAGTTCAAAATTGAAAGGAGCTTCGATTTTACTGACAACAATTAGGAAATATGTTGCGGACAACATTAACAAAAGGATTAATCTAATCCTCGATGATAGGAATTGGATACTAGTTCAACTAGTATTTCCACAAGGATTCTAAATATTAAAGAATATGTTCAAAAAGACTTAGAAAATGATGAATATATCTACAAGGAAGT
Source organism: Picea engelmannii (assembly GCA_009831015.1). Lineage (NCBI taxonomy): Eukaryota > Viridiplantae > Streptophyta > Pinopsida > Pinales > Pinaceae > Picea > Picea engelmannii. Next base: position 549,175 of record ML781262.1, read on the forward strand.
TGTCAATACTTTTAGTGCTAAAGTATCAAGTATGAATGATGCCCAAAGGAGAGAACAAAATCTTCCACCAAAAGTTCAACTCAAACAAATAAATGCATGCTGGTAAAAAATAATTAAATGTTTATGAGAAATGATTGTTGAATGTGATGTCATTAGTTCAAAAAGAAGTGATATATTTTTCAAACTTCTTGATGTAATAAAGGAGTTGGAGGGTCTACATTTAATAATGGACACTATATTGCTTACAAAGGATAAAATGAAAGAACAGCTGGATGCTTTCAGAAGTTCATGGGCCGATGAATTTAACGACCTAACTAATTTTTTGCAAAAAGAAAATGAAAATTGGTTAATCCACTATGTTAACAAAAATGAGGATCAAGAGGATACAATCCATTGGTTAGGTTTTGAATTAAAGGATATCAAAGATGATTTGTTCGATCTCAAGATCAAGCACAAGTTAATGGTTGCACCATTATGAGATTATATCGAACAATGGTTAAATAATGATTTGTTCGGAATAGTCGATTCCGAGTCTCAAGAAGTAGTTACAACCATTAGGGTACCTCTAATTGAGCAACATATAAAGAAAAATTCAACAAGAAAATAGAGAGAGTTTTTTCACCATAGAAAGTAGAGTAACCATTTCACTAAGCTTTTACCTTCTTCTATTCCTCTCAGTTAGCTATCATCCAACCTTTATTTTCATAGTTTGTGAATATCAGAGGTCGATTCCTAACGGTGTCTTCTATTTTCTCTCAATTCTTGTCATCTATCATATGGTCCACGGGAACCCCATCCCAATATGTTAGGACAAACACACTTCATCTTCTGGATATTATAAACTCTCTTTTAAACAATTGTGTATTTAATGCTCCCACATAATTATTCAGGGTACATAACTAGTGTTATCTTAGACTTTGAGTTTTAATCACGAGATTTGAAGTGAGTGTTTATTAAATCCCTTTTCAGTTTTAATTGAAAGATCATGTTAATTTCTCTGCATGTGTTGTCCTTAACTCTCATCTTTCCTAATGATATGTCCTATTTACTTTATGCTATGATGGAAAATATGCTCTGTGAGATTCCTCATTTTACTCTTTTACTATCTTGTATAATAGTTACCATTGTGAATATTTATTTCTGAAAAAGCTTGGTCCTTTCTCAGGCATTAGCCATGATTTTATATTGTGTTTATAAAAGAGGAGTACCACTTCTTTAGAAATGAAGAAGGACTTATCCTTGTAATTTTATCTCCAAGACTTTGAATAGTCTTAGAGATCAACAAGTAGTAATAAATGTAATGGAGCCTCATTAAAGAAGGTCCACTAGATAGTTTTGACATTCTTATGATTAGGGTTTCTTAATTAGTTATAAATAAGGTGGAGTCATCCTTTTGAGGGGTGGAAGAGTATTATAATAGGAGCTTATCTTATTAGGATATTTCCCCCTCAAAGATGCAAGTTAAGAATAATGGATTCCTTCCATAAAAGGATCAATTGTAAGGTGATTACCCTACCTTAAGGGCTTTGATATTAATAAAGTGTGGAGAATTTCTATCTTACTACAAGATATTTTGTATGTGATTCTATTTTCATATATCAAGAACATAACAGTTGGTATCAAATCCTTTTCTTGGGCCAAAAGAAGATTCATTTTCCTCCTATTTTGCAGGTTTTCAATGGGAAAAAGAGGGTCATGACACTCAATCAATTCTTATAGATTTTTTAGCAGAATTTGAAAAAAATAGTTGTAGGTTTGAGTTCCTCTCAGATAAACAACCCATTTCAAAAAATAACTGTTCTAACAGAAGTCTAGGAAGTGCAAATATCATTGATTTAAAATTAGTTATTTTAGGATTTTTTTGTAACGTCCGCGTGGACTACATAGCTAATATATTTTGATAGGGTGCTCATATTGCCACCAGAATAGCTCCATTGGATAGAGGATTTTCAAGGGTTTCATTTGGTATGTTATATGTTGTGCTTCCAATCAACATTTCATGCATTATATCCCTTGCAAAATTTCTCTCTCAAACCCTACTGGACATGAAGAATGACAATATGGTAATGTTGTTACAAAAAGATCTCGAATATTGGTCTCGGGGAATCTAATATACTAAGAGATAATCACTAAAATCTAAGGATGCCTATATTATTGGGACGACATATCCTTGCATCAAGAATAATATAATCAAGAAATGTATGACCAATATTATTTCGAGGATGATTACAATGATTGATATATGGATAGTTGTCATTTTTGGTATGAAAACTACTTTCATCTTCTATTTGATGACCCTACTCCACCTAATGTAGAGAAAATCATGGAGGGAAGTCAAGATCTTGTTATGACTACTAGTTTTCATCTTTCTTATGACACACAATATGCAAAGGATAATGTAGAAATTCTCCACCCTTTATTAATATCAAAACCATTGAGGTAGGGAAACACCTTACAATTGATCCTTTTATTGAAGGAATCCACTCCTTTTCACTTGCCTCTTAAAGGGGGAAACCTCCTCATGAGATACAATCCAATTACAATAATCTTCCACAACTCTCATAAGGATGACTCCATCATTATTTATAATTAATCAAGAGAACCCTAATCATAACAATCTCCTAACAACCTAGTGGACCTTCTTTAATGAGGCCCATTACATTTATTCAATAATTATAACTACCACAGTGGGCCTTAGTTAATAATACAAGCATAGTGGACCTATTCCACCTTACATTGAATGGATTCCATTATTATTACTCTATCATGGGCCCTTAGACCCCCCATTACACTCCTAGGGAGGATCCCAACAAAAATAACTCATTAAATATACATGAAATGGGTTCATTCCTAGAGTTATCAAGGAAGAAATAGCTTCAATTAAAGGGATGAGGGATGTATAGTAATTAACCAAGATAAAAATCATTCAATGCCATGAAACAGACATAATGGGAAACAAATGTAGGTTTTTTCCATGTATAGAGCTTACCTTGCCATTATTTCTAAGGTTTGGTGTTGAATTAATGGTGATTTCAACCTCCACAAATAGACTTCCACTATGAGCATCAACCAAACATGAAATTCCTTCAATAATGACTAAACACACCAATGCAATCTTTGGTTTATTTAAATGGACATGGTCCTCACTCGCAGAGGTGTAATACCCACGAAATGAGTAGAGGAGAACCTATATTGGCTGAATAATCCAATATTTCAAACCACCCATAAGAGCAATGAGTAGGGTGCCCACCAATACTAGCCAAAACCATGTGAAAAGGAAAAGGAAGTGACACCCTTTCAACCTCCAAACACCATTTCTATAAAAGTCAAGCTTGACTAGAGAACAAAGGGCAAGGTCAAAATGACCAAATGAAACTAGGGTAAATTCCATTGAAACTACAAGTTTGCATTCCCATCATTGGATTAATATTGAGGATTGAGATAGCTCGATGCAAAAGACATGCACATATAGAAATAATCCATAGTTTTAATTCCTAGTACCTCGATGACATGTGGCACCATTCACAACATCCTTTGGCTCTCAACCATCCCTACAAGATCTCATTTGGAAGGTTTGTTATATCATATAATCATTGTACACAAAACCCAAATTTACTACCTATCGCATGTTTATCAACATTTGGTTAGGTTCAAGACCAAATGGTATTGATACTTAGCAATATTTTCATATGTATACCTTTACATATACTTTTTGATCTTATAGCTCTATATCAACATTTTTTTTACCAATATTATTATTATTATTAAGAATTTTTTACTTTTCTTATGTTATCAGTACATCTAGGTAAATAACCAATACTTGACCTATTATTAAGTAGTCACAAATGCAATCATGAGCGATATAGTAGTTGTGGAATACTCAATATAAGATTGTGACAAAAATGGTGGGAAATTCAATAGGTAAGGGTGGTCACAAACATGGATATACTAGAGTTCTAACAATAGGGAAACAGAAGGTTAATGTAGCCAAGTGTAATGCACTGAGAAAGTAGCCAATGGAAAATCCCCATCAATGCAGTATGTATTAATTGAGCCCCTCAATTAGAGGTTCTACTCGTTGTTATTCTTGAGTTGTCTTTAGTGGTAGTTAAGTGGCATGTCTTCGTTTGGTCTGGCACTCCCCATGACGGACGTTGTCGTCAAAGCTTTCATGAGTGCAATAGATGAAGTCGCCTGGGAACAGGCAGGTGTATTTAATGTCTCTGACAAGTCTTTTACTACCCATCTACCTACTTGTTGAATCATGAGCTTGATTTCTTATGTGGATTAATTCTTTTATTTTATTCAACACTTTGATTCCAGCTTAATACACTTCAACAATACCAAATCATAACCAAATAGCAATAAATATGTAGATAAGTAAGCATGCACATCAACAACACATATACCATGGGGAAACCCTGTACAGGGAGAAAAACCCTAGAAAATGATATTCCTTTATTGCATTAATAATGTAATATCACTTACAAATATCCATCATGAATGTTCTTTCCCTTAAAGAGCTTGCCAATATGACTCTGACCTGACAAAGACCTAAGAGACCTTGCTCAAATACACCTATGATATGTTGACTCTATTTTTGATATACAACACTAATATGTTGCCGATATATGCCTCTAATATGCAGCCTCTATTGATGATATACAACTCTGATATGTTGCTTTGGTATGCTGCCTCTTTATCACTGATATGATCCTCTATTGCTTCTCCCTTAACCTGCATATCAAAACTGTGTTGAAGAGAGGGTTCAACCTCTGCTTATATAGGATGAAGAGGAGAAGAGGAGAGACTCGAAATAGTAACATGTTTGCATGCTTTAATCATAACTCAGCTTCATACTTTAGTTCGAACTTAGAACTAGACTTGAGACTGGTATACGTTAGTTCAAAAATAGAACTAGACTTGAGACTTCAGTTTCAACTCAGCATTACACTTTAGTTCGAAAATAGAACTAAACTTGAGACTGGTATACTTTAGTTAAAAAATAGAACTAGACTTGAGACTTCAGTTACAACTCAACATTACACTTTAGTTCGAAAACAAAACTAGACTTAAGACTTCAGTTGCAACTCAGCATTACACTTTAGTTTGAAAATAGAACTAGACTTAAGACTTCAGTTACAACTCAACATTACACTTTAGTTCTAAAATAGAACTAGACTTGAGACTTTAGTTACAACTCAACTCTTTACAAGGCAATTTGAAATTCTCTTCATGGTGGATAATGTTACACGTACCAATGCACTAGATCAATACATTTATAGCATTTGCAATATTAGGAATATTGTTTGTTTCTAGCTCATAGGAGTTTTATATTCAACCTAACTTTTGCTAGGTGCCTTGACTTTTGCTCATGGCTCCGAAGGCTTGACTAGGCTCACAGAGGTTGTATGTTCCCCCTGACGTTTTCACTAGTCTGTCTATGCTCACAGAGGTTCTCTGTCAATTTTATGCAACTTTGATTGTCACAGTGAACCACCGTCGTCTCGAGGTTGTCTCCAAACAACCTAGAAACTAATTTTCTGAGCCATATTGCTTCCTTGCTAGCATCACTTGCTGCAATGTACTCAGCCTCTGATCTACTCTATGCAATGGATCCCTGCTTCTGGCTTGACCAAGAGATCATAGCGGATTGTAAACTAAAGCAGTATCCGGAAGTACTCTTTCGATCCACTGGGCTTCCTGCCCAGTTAGCATCTGCATACCCATGTAGAAATAAACCACCATTGGATGTATATCTTAGACCATAAGTAATGGTCCCTTTGAGATATCTCAAGATGTGCTTTTCTAACACCTAATGTCTCTGTCTCGGTTCAGTCATGAACTGACTCATTAAAATCACTGCATATCATATATCTAGCCTAGTGTGGATCATGTACATCAATGATCCAATCAACTTCCTATACATGGTGGGATCCACCAAATCTGAACCTGTATTAGAATCATGCAACTTCCTCAGGTTGGTAATCATCGGAGTAGACATGGATTTGCAATCCATCATACCAAACCTATTTAGTACATCCACTATGTATTTTCATTGTGCGAGAAATATCTCGCCCTGTTTTTGCCATACTTCCAATCCTAGGAAGTAATGCATCAAGCCTAAGTCTTTCATCTCGAATTATGATGTTAGCTCCCTCTTACACCAAGCTATTATCCCTTCATCTCATTTTAGAAAGAGATCATCAACATACATGATTAGTATAACAAGTTGGTTACCTCTTACCTTGAAGTACATATTTGCATCAACATCACTTTTTTGAAATCTCGGGCTTTTAAGAAAGCCATCAATCCTGTCATACCAAACTCTGGGGGCCTGCTTAAGACCATACAAGGCCTTCCTTATATTGCATACAAGAGTGCATTTATTATTTAGTAAAAAACCATATGGTTCTTCCACAAAGACCTCATGTTCAATCTTTCCATTCAAGAATGTTGTTTTTACATCCATCTGATGTAGCTTCCAACCAAGAACGAGAGCTAAAGCAATAATAGTTTGAATGGAGGTATACCTGGATACAGGAGAAAAAGTCTCTTCGTAGTCGATTCCTTCTTTCTGAGTGAAGCCTCTAGCTACAAATCTTGCTTTGAACTTTTCCACACTTCCATCAATTGCATGTTTGATCTTATAGACCCATTTGGAAGAAACCGCTGATTTGTCTTTTGGCCTCGGCACATTGTCCCAAACATTGTTCTTTATAATAGACCTATATTCCTCAAGCATGGAATTCTTCCATACTTGTAATTTATCTTCTTCTTCAAATGAAGAAGGTTCAGCATCATTAATGCTGCTCATCAATGCAACATAGCCTCCAAACCTATGAGGGCTCTTCCTTTCCCTGAAAGTTCCTTTGGGAGCAGCTATTCTTTTTGCTTCCTGCACTATTTATTTAAGCTACCCTGGATTCCTTTTGGCTGGAGGTTCTTCAAGATTTATTTCTAACTCTTCAGTAGGTTCTAGGGGCTCATTAATTGGCCCTTCACGAGGTTCCTCCCTCTGATCATTTGACTCTTCATTTTCAGAAGAGGGTGAAGTTGGTTGAACTGCTTCTGATTCTTGCTGAAGCTCTCTAGATTTATTAAATGCGGCTTCCTCATGGAAAGTCACGTATCTTCTTACCTCTATTTTCCTCTGACCTAGTGCATAAATCATGTAAGCCTTGGAGTTCTCACTGTACCCCACAAAAACCCCTTTATTGCCTAAGGGTTCCATATTTGTCCTCTTTTCCTTAGGGACATGAATATACACAGGACACCCAAACATCCTTAGATTCCCTACTCCAGGTTTGATCCCTGAGAAGACCTCTTCAGGATTCTTGTCCTTCAAGATAGCATGTGGACACCTTTTTTGAATATACACGGTAGTGGAGGTAGCTTCTTCCCATAAATAATTTGGCAAATCCTGGTCAAACATCATTACTTTCGCTGCCTCACAAATAGTCCTGTTTTTCCTCTCAACACACCATTTTGTTGAAGGGTATATGGCACGATCAACTGTTTCTTGATTCCTGCTGACTTGTAGAAATCCTCAAAATGGAGAGATTCAAACTCTCCTCTATTGTCTGTTCTAAGGATTCTGATGTGTTTGCCTATCTGATTTTCAATAAAGGCTTTATACTCTTTGAATTTATCAAATGTGTCATTTTTATCTTTAAGGAAATATATCCAACATTTTCTTGAGTAATCATCAATAAAAATGGCATAATACAAACAACCACTGAGTGAGGGAGATGAAAATGAACCAAATCTAATATGCCCTGAGCTCGGTTGTCACTACTAGAAAATGATTTCTTTATATTTTTACCTAGCATGCATCCCTTACAAATTTCATTTTTACTAAGAGAAATAGAGAGCATGTCATATACCATGTTCTGTAGATCTGGAAGATCTTTGTAATGAATATGTCCAAGTATTTTGTGCCATAACTCACAGGAGCTAGTCGCATCATGAGTCAATGCCTGAACTAACTGTCCTGACATGACGTACAGTCCTCCACTGCGAGTTCCAATGGGTTTTGTTGTACTTAAGTGGCTACCTTTAGCCCATAGTAGTGCCTTCCTGTCCTTGAAGATCACCTAATATCCCTTGTCCTCAAGGGTTGCAACTGATAGTAGATTCTTCTTGAGCCCTTGAACATATAATACTTCATCAACATGAATTCTAGCCCCAGATTCCAATCTGAAGGAGATAGATCCTACTCCCTCTATCTTGTAACATTTGTCATCCCCAAGCTCAACATGCTCTGCAAAATATTTTTTCTCGAGATCTGAGAGAATCTCCTTGTACCCTGTCATGTTCTTTGATGCACCACTATCTACTAACCAAGTTTTTGGTCTCGTGAAAATTAAACTGGATAAGGCTAAAACCAAGTAATATTCTTTCTCATTAGAAGGAATTTTTGGATTTCTTTTGGATTCATCATCCTCGACAGTTGAGGCATGATGTTTCCCTTTCCTTGGATATTTATTTCTAAACCAACAATCTTTATCAAAATGACCCAACTTATTACAACTAAAGAATTTAATCTTAGATATACCAATATTCTTTCCTTTGAATGTACCTTTGGTGTTTGGCTTCCTCTGATAGCCTTTCTAGAAAGTGCATTTCTTCTTTCCCTTGAATCTTGATATTAAATTTGAGTGCTCTTCTTTCGTTGGCTCGCTCCTGGTAGTTGTGCGACTCTCCTCCTGGAGGCAATCATGCCATAACCTCTCAAACGTGGGTTGAATCTCTCTCCCACTTACATTGGATAAGAAGGTATCCCATGAAGAAGGAAGACCGTAAAAAATGGCCTGCACTAAATCATCATCATCCACTGTCACCCCATGACCAAAAGTTGATCTCTAATCTGGGCTATCCTGGAACAGAAAGATGCCACTAATTCACCTTTCTCCATCTTCAAATACTTAAGTTTGTGCTTAAGTACCCTCTTCTGACTTGGATCCTGTTTCTCATACAGATTCACCAAGGTATCCATACAATCCTTGGCAGTCATTAACGAATTCATTGCAGGCATTATATTGTCTTTGACTAAGTCAAAGATGAATCACTTGGCCTTTGCTTGACTCTTCTTGAAGATCACTCTTCCTACATTATTCATGGGTTCCTCCACCATTGTGTTCACATACTGCTCAAAATCATGCTCCTGCAAGATATTTGTTATCCGGAGCTTCCACACATTGAAGTTGGTAGCTCCTTCAAGCCTATCCTCGAACCTTACTAAAATGGAGGATTCCATGGACTTCACACTGGAAACTTAATCAAGATAGCTTGGATCTATGTGTACCTACTGTTGCACTTCAACACATTTAACACACCCTATGCTCTGATACCATGTTAAATTATAAGCTTGATTTCTTATGCAGGTTAATTCTTTTATTTTCTTCAACACTTTGATTCCAACTTAATACACTTCAACAATACCAAATCATAACCGAATAGCAATAACTATGTATATAAGTAAGCATGCACATCAACAACACATATACCCTGGGGAAACCCTGTATAGGGAGAAAACCCCCAGCAAACGATATTCATTTATTGCATTAATAATGTAAGATCACTTACAAATATCCACCATGAATGTTCTTGCTATTAAAGAGCTTGCCAAGATGACTCTGACCTGAAAAAGACCTAAGAGACCTTGCTGAAATACACCTCTGATATGCTGCCTCTATTGTTGATATACAACACTGATATTTTTTCTGATATATGCCTTTGATATGAAGCCTCTATTGTTGATATGCAACACTAATATGTTGCTTTGGTATGTTGCCTCTTTATCATTGATATGCTCCTCTATTTATTCTCCCTTAACCTGCATATCAAAACTGTGTTGAAGAGAGGGGTCAACCTCTGCTTATATAGGATGAAGAGGAGAAGAGGATAAGCTCAAAATAGTAACTTGTTTGCATGCTTTAATCATAACTCATCTTCATACTTTAGTTCAAACTTAGAACTAGACTTGAGCCTGGTATACTTTAGTTCGAAAATAGAACTAGACTTGAGACTTCAGTTTCAACTCAGTATTACACTTTAGTTCAAAAATAGAACTAGACTTGAGACTGGTATACTTTAGTTCAAAAATAGAACTAGACTTGAGACTGGTATACTTTAGTTCAAAAATAGAACTAGACTTGAGATTTCAGTTACAACTCAACATTACACTTTAGTTCGAAAATAGAACTAGACTTAAGACTTCAGTTGCAACTCAACATTACACTTTAGTTCAAAAATAGCACTAGACTTAAGACTTCAGTTACAACTCAAGATTACACTTTAGTTCTAAAATAGAACTAGATTTGAGACTTCAGTTACAACTCGACTCTTTACAATGCAATTCAAAATTCTCTTCATGGTGGATAAAGTTACACGTGCCAACGCACTAGATCAATACGTTTATATCATTTTCAATATTAGGAATATCGTTTGTTTCTAGCTCATAGGAATTTTATATTCAACCTAAATTTTGCTAGGTTCTTTGACTTTTGGTCATGTCTCACAAGGCTTGACTAGTCTCACAGAGGTTGTACATTCCCCCTGACTTTTTCACTAGTCTGTCTATGCTCACAGAGGTTGTATGTTCCCCTTGACTTTTGCACTAGACTGTCTATGCTCATAGAGGTTGTACGTTCCCCCTGAATTTTGCATTAGAATCACATAGCATCTCATTTGTCCTGACTTTTGGTTTGACTCACAGAGGTTGTACGTTCCCCTTTTCTTTTGTCAATACCTCACAAGACTAGTTGATTCTCCAAATCTCCCTGGCTAGCCTCGGGGTGGACCACATGGCCTCTCATTGGAGAATGACTGTCAATGCTGCCAAATTTAACATCATGAAACCTCTCATCGGTTTTCGAAACTAGTTGTGGATTCATTTCCTTCTTCATCATTTTGGCAGAGTTGTAGGTGAGAGGTCGAACACTTTGGGCTACGGTCATACAGAGTTTGAAGGGGCTGTCAAAAATGGGGTCACTACTCAATGGTGTGGTGGAGAGTCTTCTCAGGGAGGCCGTAAAAAATATCCTTACACATAGTTTCCTAAAAAGCCGTGGTTGCCCAACCAGGCTCGACGCAAAATGGTTTTGGGTGATGACTTGGGTTTGGAGGAAGCAGTGAATCTAGCATTGACTGCTTTGGTGGGTATATTTTCATATCGCTCCCGTTCTTTTACTCCTCTGCTAAGATGGATGCAGGCAAACTGAACTCCTTTGTTAGGATATACTCTGAAGCTATATTTTCTCCCACGCGGCTGGTTCGGCTTTAATTTCAAATCAACAGAGGATGTGGAGAAAATTTTAGACAGGTTGTGGCCATTTGATGGTGGGAGTATAATGCTAAAGAGGTGGAGGATCTCATTCGACCCAACACAAGAATATTTTCATTTCAGACACCTGTGGATACTGCTCCCGGGGATCCCTTTGAATTTATGGAATAAAAGCGCGTTAATGGCCATAGGAAATTCTTTGGGCCACTTTATCTGTCTGGATGATAAATAACTATGCACACCGTACCGTAAATTAGAAAGGATATTGGTTGAGATTGACATACACTGTGGACTGTTGGAAACTTTGGACGTCCAGTGGCGGGATCAATTTTTCTCACAGAGACTCGATTACCTAGGGATTTCATTTCATTGTACTCTTTGTAGAAAAACAGGACATCTGAGAAGCAACTGTCAGGGCTTCGAGGAGGAGGAAGAATCGAAGAACTCTCACCTTCAGAAAATTCCACGAGTTGATTTGCCAGAATTTGATTTGGCTGCTCAAGGAGTACCTGACCCTCTCTCCTTGGGCTCTCTGAATGATTCAAGATCTGATACACTTAAAGGTAAGGTAAAATTGCATTGTCCTGGTCTTTTTAATACTCTTATATCTTGGGAAAAACTCGCTTTGGATGCTTCATCTCTACATGGGACTGAGTCAGTTAGGCCCCCATGTGACCCTACTCTAGCTTCTATGGATGTTTCTAAGTCTCGAGTGCATCTTTTGACTTTTGGGTTGGACTCTACTCCTTCGAGAGACCTCTCCCTAACTACGGGGTTTGACAAACTTGCACCTAACCTGCTTAGGGCCCACTCTTTTTTTTTGGAACACAGTGCTTGTCACTTAGTTTCTGAGAATCATTCTTTTGAGGTGGCGGCTACCCTACATGTTACTCTTTCTTCATTTGAGAACACTGGGTTTGGGAAGACTTGGGGGGGACCGAACCCTATTTACTTACTAGGTATCGAGAGGATGAACTAGGAGATTGTTCACTTGGGGAGCTGTTGGAGTCTCTAGCTCCATCTACTCGGGAGGCCGATAATTTGGTGCCACTTACGACGTATCTTGGTAATGTTGTTCTACCATTTTCGGACTCAAAGGATTTAGTGAATCCTTCAAAACTTCATGGTGGGGGAGTACGAACTAGTTACACTTGGTCAAAAGGACTTGGTTTTGAGACTTCTCGGATTAAGACGAGAAGTGCTCGTAAGCAGGCTACTCTCATGGGGACTGCACCTGGTGTTATTTCTTCTTCTACTTCTGATTTGGGGGCGCTTAGAGGCCTGAAATCCCTTGCACGCGCCAAACCATGATTTTGTTATCCTTAAATATTCGTGGGGTGGGAGAGACCCTTAAACTAGCCTCCATGCATAGAGTATGTAAAAAAGTAAAGCCAGACGTGATTTTTGTACAAGAAACTCTTGTAGATGAGGAAAAGTCACGACATTTCATGTTGAGATTTGTTCCTCGCTGGTGAATTTGTGCAGTCAGTTCTCTTGGGAATTCAGGAGGGCTTCTTGTGGCATGGGATCCAAACAAGTTTATGTTGAAGCCTTCATTGTGTATTGGGGGCATTATACTTAATGGCATTTCATTGTAGAACAAACAAGATATTTGTTTTTTAAATGTATACGGGCCCTGTGTTGAGAAGAAGTTATTTTGGGATTGTGTGGTTTCGAGTGGTTTATTGGACACTAAAAATTTGGTTCTTGCAAGTGATTTAAACTTTACCTTAGGAGCTGATGAGGTCTTGGGTGCAGAATCACAGCTGGATAAACTTGCAGTGTATTTTAAGAATCTGATGTTGGAACATCATTTGATTGACTTGGTACCGGTCGAGACTATGTCGACTTGGAGGAATGGTAGAAGTGGCAGGGATAGTATATATAAGCGTCTGGACATAGTTATTGTCTCGGAAAGCCTTCTCATGGATGTGGGTAGGTTTCAGTCATGGGCCGATCTTCCCTTTGTCTCAGATCATGCACCAGTGGTTGTTCAGTTCGATTTTCAACCATACCCGAGGGCATATCCTTTAAAATTAAATCCTTCTTGGATGAATGAGGAGGAATTCATGTCTATTGTTTGTGAGGCTTGGTGAGACCTAGATTTCTTTGTGAAAACAGATATCTAGGTCACATTTGTTTGGAAGCTGAAAGTTCTTAAAACTCGGATCAAGTCTTGGGTGTGGATTAGACGATCTGATCAACTAAAAATATTAACAACTCTAGAAGAGGAGATCATGACTAACCTTTCAAATCTACCTATATCAGGGCTTCATCCTACATTTTCTAACAGATTAAAGTCACTAGAGTTAGAATGCAACACTCTCCTAATCATTGAGGAAGAACATTGGCGACAAAGAAGTCATGTTGTTTGGCTAAAGTATGGTGACCGAAATACCAAATACTTTCATAAAGTTGCTAATGCAAAGATGAATCATAAACATCTCTGGGAGATCTGGGATGAACTAGGGAAGTAACATAGAGGACAAGAAGCTCTTAAATTTGATGCAAACAAATATTTCAAGAACCTATTTACTGAGGATTCCCATACCTCACCAATAGATCAATTGAATCTTGTTCAATTGTTTCCTCATTTTATATCAGATGAGTATTCTGCTCAAATTGATAAACCAATCACTAAAGAGGAAATTCAAGACATTTTGAAACTCTTTGTAGTTGACAAGAGTCCTGGCCCAGATGGGCAGACAATTGAGTTTTATACTAAATTCTTTGAGGTTGTAAGTGATGATCTGGTGGACTTAGTTGAAGATACTAGGACTAGAGGGAGGATCAAAAGTTCTTTAAATTCTACCTTCTTGGCTCTAATCCAAAAGGAGAATAACCCTCAGACTTTTGGGGATTATAGGCCTATAACGCTCTGCAATCTATGGTACAAATTGATCTCTAAGGTTATTGCAAATAGGATAAAGCCAATTCTTTCAAGGGATATTTCTTGTGAACAACTTGGCTTCTTAAAGGGTAGGCATATTCTGGATGCAATCGGTACAAATCAATAATGTATACATAGAATCAAGGCTAAGAAACTTCATGCCTTGATCCTTAAGCTGGATCTTAGGAAATCTTATGACTGTGTCAATTGGGATTTCCTCTGCATGATTTTAGTACAAATGGATTTCAGTGTTCATTCTATAAAGTGGATAATGAGTTGTGTGGTTAGCTCCTCTTTCTCAGTACTGATAAATGGGGAGGCCTCTCCTACTTTCTCTAGCGAACGGAGGTTGCATCAAGGCTTCCCTCTCTCCCCTTTTCTCTTTATACTTGTTATGGAGAGTATCAGTCTCCTTTTAAAAAAGGGACAAGTGAATGGTTTTTTATCTTGTGTTAAGGTTTCTAGGATTATTAAAATTCTTCATCTTATTTTTGTTGATGATCTACTTATCATTTCCAAGGCTACTTTGGATGAATGACAGGTGATTAAATCTTTGTTGGATCGGTTTTGTTGTGATTTGAGCCTTAAAATTAGTCCACTCAAATTGACTTTTCATTTCTCCGAGATTCATGGAGTTCTACTGGAGCAGTTCAAATCCATATTTTCCTTTAATTTTGTGGAGCTATCTATGGGTTTTAGTTACTTAGGATATTTTCTAAAAGCAGAGAGGAGTACCTTTGAAGATTGGATATGTCTTATTGTTAAATTTGAGAAAAGGATTAAACAGTGGTGCAATCGATAGATGACACTTGGGGGCAGATTAATACTTGCTAAAATGGTTCTGGAAACTCAATCTGTATACTAGATGGCCCTGGCAGCTGTTCCATCCTCTGTCCTCTCTAGAATCCGTATGCTTAATTTTTATTTCCTCTAGTCCAGGGGTGGAAAATTTGAGGGAATGCACCTTTGTAGTTGGGAGACGATTGCAAATCCTAAACATCTCGGTGGTTAGGGCCTCTGGAATCTCTTTCTTTTCAATCGGCCACTGGATGCAAATTCCTTGTGGCGCATTTTATTTATGGAAAGTATTTGGAATCTAGTGGTTAAGGATAAATATTTCCCCTATTGCTCAGTGACAACCTAGTTGGGGTCGGCTTCGCCATTTCATTCTACAGCCTCGTAGATTTGGAAAATTTTGCTTAAATCCTTACCCATCATCACACGGTGGATTAGCTGGAATCTAGGGAATGGATCCTCGATATTGATTGGACTGGATAAGATATTAGGGATTGAATACTCTTCCCTTTTATCCCCTAAACTTTGTGAGGCACTTAAGGTGAAAAACATTTGTTATCTTTATCAAGCTACGGCTCAATCGTCTTTGGGTTTTGTCACCAATCAGTGGAAATATAGTGCAGACTTAGAGTTCAATGGAAATCTTGTAGCTGAATGGAATTCCTAATGTCAGGCCCTCATTTTAGCAGGGATTCAACTACATTCGAAGGAGGACACACTGATTTGGAAAGGTGGTGATCTTTTGGGTTTTATCACTGTCAGGGATGTTTACAATGCATTGGAAAAGGAATATTGGTCAACTCCCATCTCAAGTTGGAGAAGACATCTTTGGTCATGGGATATAACATCTAAGTTAAAACTTTTTATATGGCTGGCACTGGAGAATAAAACTCTTACCTGGGATAACCTTAGAAAGAGGGGTTGGGCAGGACCGAGTATTTGCTTCTTATGCTTTAATACGGAGGAGACTAATTCACACTTGTTTATTAACTGTTCCTTTTCACAATTAGTTTGGTATACTCTGTCAACTATTTACCATTTTAATACCATTTGGGGAGGTCGATCCTTAACTTTGTGTTATGAAACCTGGATCTCGGTGGATAAATCCTGGAGGACTCTTACTTCTTTGACTTGCTAGTTTTTGTGGACGGAAAGGAACAAAAACATTTTTGAATCTAGATCACCTTTTGTTCTGGGTGTTGTGTATCAGATCTGAGGCTTATTAGATGATCTCAGGACCCAACCTCGTCTTCCTTATTCTCCAAAAAAAAAAAAAAAACCTCCTGATATTACTTTCCCAAATATATGTTGGTTTGATGGAGCTTCACTATTGGAATTACTAATACAACTGAGAGGGGGGGTGAATCAGTTGTATTTGAGCTTAAACAATTTTAACTCCATTAATATATTCTTAATCTTTCTTCTAGTGATCATCAACATTATATAGCATATGGACAGTAAAAGTAAAAAAACATCAGTCACACATAAGGTATACACAGAGACAGATTTTCACGAGGAAACCTATAAAGGGAGAAAACCTCTTCTTCTTCGAAATGATAGGCAGTCTTTTTAGGTTCTGTACATCATCTCTAATTGAGAACCAACTCAATGTGAGGCTACTACCTCTATTTTACAAGCTGCAACTTGTTTGAGAGCACCAACTCTCTGGTTTCTCTAGCACCCACTAGAAGGAAGCACCAACTCCCTGAATATTCCAGCACCAACTGGATGGAAGCACCAAC
>ML781262.1:571346-592764 GCA_009831015.1 Picea engelmannii
ACTAACTGAAGAGGTTTTTCTGTTGAAGGAAAGTTTTTTGATTTGAATTGAGTGCGAGTAAGCTTTCCTATCTGACAGGGTTTACAAACAGAGTCATATGGCTTTGATATCTTCGGAAGATCTTTTACTGCCCCATTGTTTTTGAGTTTAATAATGTGATCAAAATTTAGGTGACCAAGTCTCCTATGCCACAGCCAACTTTCATCATATTTTCTTAAGTTGCATTCTTCTTCTTCTTCTTTTAAAACATAGACATTGTTTTATGTTCTTATACCTTTTGCAACTAGCTGACCTAAATCCACAGTTTTTATTTTACAGTCTTTAGAGGTAAAAACAACTTCACATCCTCGGTCACAGACTTGACTGACACTAAGCAGATTATGTTTCAAATCTTCTACAAGCAATACATCTTGCTCTTTTCTTTTTCCGTTACACAAATTGACAATTCCTTTACCTTTTATCTTTCCAGGTGCATCATTTCCAAAAGTTACATTCCCTGATTTGCTATCACTTAGAGTTAGAAACTTACTTTTGTCTCCAGTCATGTGTTTGGAGCATCCACTGTCAATATACCAGGGATTCTTTTTCCTTTGGGCTGATAGCACTAGTCCACACTTGTTATCTACTTTCTTCTTCCAGACTTTGACATTTTTAGTAGTGGAGATCAAATCTGAATTGTATTTCCTTAAGCGACAGTCTGCATCTTTATGACCATAATTATGACAGTTGTAACATTCTGGTTCACTAAATAATAGATCATAACAATTGTTATGCTCATATCTGTTGTTGTGTTTCACTTGTGTCCTTCTCTCAGTCATCACATGATTTATAATATGTGATTGTTTGTTGCTTGGTTGTCTCAATCTTTGTTGTGGAAGATAGTTATTCATTGAATATCTTGATTGTTCATATCTAAATCTTAAAGACCAGTTTATAGCTTTGTGACCAAAATTAGAACAAAGAAAACAGTAACCATAGAAAAAATCTTTGTACCTTGAAAGAATCTGTCTTCTTTGAGGAGGTCGACTTCTGTCACGCCAATAATCTTTCTGGTTTATAAATTCAGGTCTGGGGCTTTTTCTTTCATTTCTTCTTAGTGGCTGATTTTCCTTCTTTGTTTCTGCAGAGTGATTGTTGCCAATGTTTGAGGATTTGACAAACTTGATAGATTATGTATTATTTGGATGATCACTACTTGGCCCTTCTTCATATCCCAATCCAACTTTCAACTTTGAATTTCTTTGCTGATTTAGAATGGAGGTTAATTCTTCTGAGGCTTTAATACTTGGCAGATTTTGATGGTACAGTCCCTTAAATTTCTCCATTTCTTTTCTAGTTTTTACTATCTCTTCTTCTAAGGCTTCACACCTGACTTTCTTCTTTGATAATTGTTGTTTCAGCATGTCTTCTATTTTCTTTGCCTCTTCTAATTCCACCTTCAACAGAGCAAAGTCTTCATCAGGTTTTTTGTTGTCTTTCTCGAACTGTGTCAACAATTGTTTTTGTTTTCTGTTCTTGGTTCTGAGTCTATCAATTTCTTCCAGTGCACTGATCAGTTCTCCTTCCAAATCAACCACAGCTTCTTCATCATTATCATCATTACCTGTGCTTTTATTATCATAATCCTCTTTGGCCATAAGCATGAAGTCATTTGCCTTATCTTCATAGGATGAGTCACTATCAATGTCTTCTGAGGAATTGTCATTATTTGCAACCAAACTTTTCTTCTTATTAAATTTCTTGTATTTGTACTTCTTTTCGTCATCAGAGTTCTGGTCCTTCTTTTGATGGGGACACTTAGAAGCAAAATGACCTATCTTACCACAGTTAAAGCATTTTAAGGGCAATTTCCCTTGATATTTTCCTGATCCTTTCTTTAACCTTCTCACAAATTTTGTCTCAATATCATCAATTTTTGAATCAGTATTCTTGTCTGCTTTAAAAGATGCTTCTCTAGTACTGGATTTATCTTTGTCCTTCTCACAAATTTTGTCTCAAGATCATGCTCCTGCAAGATATTTGTTATCCGAAGCTTCCACACATTAAAGTTGGTAGCTCCTTCAAGCCTATCCTCGACCCTTACTAAAATGGAAGATGCCATGGACTTCACACTGGAAACTTAATCAAGCTAGATTGGATCTATGTGTACCTACTGCTACACTTCAACACATTTAACACACCCTATGCTCTGATACCATGTTAAATTATGAGCTTGATTTCTTATGCGGATTAATTCTTTTATTTTCTTCAACACTTTGATTCCAACTTAATACACTTCAACAATACCAAATCATAACCAAATAGTAATAACTATGTATATAAGTAAGCATGCATATCAACAACACATATACCCTGGGGAAACCCTGTACAGGGAGAAAACCCCCAGCAAACGATATTCATTTATTGAATTAATAATGTAAGATCACTTACAAATATCCACCATGAATGTTCTTGCTATTAAAGAGCTTGCCAAGATGACTCTGACCTGAAAAAGACCTAAGAGACCTTGCTGAAATACACCTCTGATATGCTGCCTCTATTGTTGATATACAACACTGATATTTTTCTGATATATGCCTTTGATATGAATCCTCTATTGTTGATATACAACACTGATATGTTGCTTTGGTATGTTGCCTCTTTATCACTAATATGCTCCTCTATTTCTTCTCCCTTAACCTGCATATCAAAACTGTGTTGAAGAGAGGGGTCAACCTCTGCTTATATAGGCTGAAGAGGAGAAGAGGAGAGACTCAAAATAGTAACTTGTTTGCATGCTTTAATCATAACTCATCTTCATACTTTAGTTCGAACTTAGAACTAGACTTGAGCCTAGTATACTTTAGTTCAAAAATAGAACTAGACTTGAGACTTCAATTTCAACTCAGTATTACACTTTAGTTCAAAAATAGAACTAGACTTGAGACTGGTATACTTTAGTTCAAAAATAGAAGTAGACTTGAGACTTCAGTTACAACTCAACATTACACTTTAGTTCGAAAATAGAACTAGACTTAAGACTTCAGTTGCAACTCAACATTACACTTTAGTTCTAAAATAGAACTAGACTTAAGACTTCAGTTACAACTCAAGATTACACTTTAGTTCTAAAATAGAACTAGATTTGAGACTTCAGTTACAACTCGACTCTTTACAAGGCAATTCAAAATTCTCTTCATGGTGGATAAAGTTACACGTGCCAACGCACTAGATCAATACATTTATATCATTTTCAATATTAGGAATATCGTTTGTTTCTAGCTCATAGGAATTTTATATTCAACCTAAATTTTGCTAGGTTCTTTGACTTTTGGTCATGTATCACAAGGCTTGACTAGGCTCACAGAGGTTGTACGTTCCCCCTGACTTTTGCACTAGTCTGTCTATGCTCACAGAGGTTGTACGTTCCCCCTGACTTTTGCACTAGACTGTCTATGCTCATAGAGGTTGTACGTTCCCCCTGACTTTTGCATTAGAATCACATAGCATCTCATTCGTCCTAACTTTTGGTTTGACTCACAGAGGTTGTACGTTCCCATTTTCTTTTTTCAATACCTCACAAGACTGGTTGATTCTCCAAATCTCCCTGGCTAGCCTAGGGGTGGACCACATGGCCTCTAATTGGAGAATGACTGTCAATGCTGCCAAATTTAACATCATGAAACCTCTCATCGGTTTTTGAAACTAGTTGTGGAGTCATTTCCTTCTTCGTCGTTTTGGCAGAGTTGTAGGTGAGAGGTCGAACACTTTGGGCTCCGGTCATACAGAGTTTGAAGGGGCTGTCAAAAATGGGGTCACTACTCAACGATGTGGTGGAGAGTCTTCTCAGGGAGGTCGTAACAACTATCCTTACACATAGTTTCCTAAGAAGCCATGGTTGCCCAACCGGGCTCGGCGCAAAATGGTTTTGGGTGATGACTTGGGTTTGGAGGAAGCAATGAATCTAGCATTGACTGCTTTGGTGGGTAGATTTTCACATCGCTCTCATTCTTTTACTCCTCTGCTAAGATGGATGCAGGCGAATTGGACTCCTTTGTTAGGATATACTCTGAAGCTATATTTTCTCCCATGCGGCTAGTTCGGCTTTAATTTCAAATCGACAGAGGATGCGGAGAAAAGTTTAGACAGGTTGTGGCCATTTGATGGTGGGAGTATAATGCTAAAGAGGTGGAAGATCTCATTCGACCCAACACAAGAATATTTTCGTTTCAGACACCTGTGGATACTGCTCCCGGGGATCCCTTTGAATTTATGGAATAAAAGCACATTAATGGCCATAGGAAATTCTTTGGGCCACTTTATCTGTGTGGATGATAAAGAACTATGCACACCAGACCGTAAATTAGGAAGGATATTGGTTGAGTTCGACATACACTATGGACTGTTGGAAACTTTGGACATCCAGTGGTGGGATCAATTTTTCTCACAGAGACTCGATTACCTGGGGATTTCGTTTCATTGTACTCTTTGTAGAAAAACAGGACATCTGAGAAGCAATTGTCAGGTCTTTGAGGAGGAGGAAGAATCGAAGAACTCTCGCCTTCGAAAAATTCCACGAGTTGATTCGCCAGAATTTGATTTGGCTACTCGAGGAGTACCTGACCCTCTCTCCTTGGGCTCTCTAAATGATTCGGGATCTGATACACTTAAAGGTAAGGTAAAATTGCATTGTCCTGGTCTTTTTAATACTCTTATATCTTGGGAAAATCTCACTTTGGATGCTTCATCTCTACATGGGACCGAGTCAGTTAGGCCCCCATGTGACCCTACTCTAGCTTCTCTGGATGTTTCTAAGTCTCGAGTGCATCTTTTGACTTCTGGGTTGGACTCTACTCCTTGGAGAGACCTCTCCCTAACTACGAGGTTTGAAAAACCTGCACCTAACCTGCTTAGGGCCCACTCTTTTTTTTTGGAACACAATGCTTGTCACTTAGTTTCTGAGAATCATTCTTTTGAGGTGGGGGCTACCCTACATGTTACTCTTGCTTCATTTGAGAACACTGGGTTGGGGAAGACTTGGGGGGGACCGAACCCTATTTACTTCCTAGGTATCGAGAGGATGAACCAAGAGATTGTTCACTTGGGGAGACGTTGGAGTCTCTAGCTCCATCTACTCGGGAGGTCGATACTTTGGTGCCGCTTACGACGTATCTTGGTAATGTTGTTCTACCATTGTCGGACTCAAAGGATTTAGTGAATCCTTCAGAACTTCATGGTGGAGGAGTACGAACTAGTTACACTTGGTCAAAAGGACTTGGTTTTGAGACTTCTCGGATTAAGACGAGAATTGCTCGTAAGCAGGCTACTCTCATGGGGACTGCACCTGGTGTTATTTCTTCTTCTACTTATGATTTGGGGGCGCTTAGAGGCCTGAAATCCCTTGCACGTGCCAAACCATGATTTTGTTATACTTAAATATTTGTGGGGTGGGAGAGACCCTTAAACTAGCCTCCATGCATAGAGTATGTAAAAAAGTAAAGCCGGACGTGATTTTTGTACAAGAAACTCTTGTAGATGAGGAAAAGTCATGACATTTCATGTTGAGATTTGTTCCTAGCTGGTGAATTTGTGCAGTCAGTTCTCTTGAGAATTCAGGAGGGCTTCTTGTGGCATGGGATCCAAACAAGTTTATGTTGAAGCCTCCATTGTGTATTGGGGGCATTATACTTAATGGCATTTCATTGAAGAACAAACAAGATATTTGTTTTTTAAATGTATACGGGCCCTGTGTTGAGAAGAATTTATTTTGGGATCGTGTGGTTTTGAGTGGTTTATTGGACACTAAAAATTTGGTTCTTGCAAGTGATTTAAACTTTACCTTAGGAGCTGATGAGGTCTAGGGTGCGGAAGCACAGCTGGATAAACTTGCAGTGTATTTTAAGAATCTGATGTTGGAACATCATTTGATTGACTTGGTACCGGTCGAGACTATGTCGACTTGGAGGAATGGTAGAAGTGGCAAGGATAGTATATCTAAGCATCTGGACATAGTTATTGTCTCGGAAAGCCTTCTCATGGATGTGGGTAGGTTTCAGTCATGGGCTGATCTTCCCTTTGTCTCAAATCATGCACTAGTGGTTGTTTAGTTCGATTTTCAACCGTACCCGAGGGCATATCCTTTCAAATTAAATCCTTCTTGGATGAATGAGGAGGAATTTGTGTCTATTGTTTGTGAGGTTTGGCGAGACCTAGGTTTCTTTGTGGAAACAGATATCCAGGTCACATTTGTTTGGAAGATGAAAGTTCTTAAAACTCGGATCAAGTCTTGGGCGCGGATTAGACGATCTGATCAACTAAAAATATTAACAACTCTAGAAGAGGAGATCATGACTAATCTTTCAAATCTACCTATATCAGGGCTCCATCCTACATTTGCTAATAGATTGAAGTCACTGGAGTTAGAATGCAACACTCTCCTAATCATTGAGGAAGAACATTGGCGACAAAGAAGTCATGTTGTTTGGCTAAAGTCTGGCGACCAAAATATCAAATACTTTCATAAAGTTGCTAATGCAAAGATGAATCATAAACATCTCTGGGAGATCTAGGATGAACTAGGGAAGTAACATAGAGGACAAGAAGCTCTTAAATTTGAGGCAAACAGATAGTTCAAGAACCTATTTACTGAGGATTCCCATACCTCACCAGTAGATCAATTAAATCTTGTTCAACTGTTTCTTCATTTTATATCGGATGAGTATTCTGCTCAAATTGATAAACCAATCACTAAAGAGGAAATTCAAGACATTTTGAAACTCTTTGCAGTTGACAAGAGTCCTGGCCTTGACAGGTGGACAATTGAGTTTTATACTAAATTCTTTGACGTTGTAAGTGATGATCTGGTGGACTTAGTTGAAGATACTAGGACTAGAGGGAGAATCAAAAGTTCTTTAAATTCTACCTTCTTGGCTCTAATCCAAAAGGAGAATAACCCTCGGACTTTTGGGGATTATAGGCCTATAACGCTCTGCAATCTATGGTACAAGTTGATCTCTAAGGTTATTGCAAATAGGATAAAGCCAATTCTTTCGAGGGAGCTTTCTTGTGAACAACTTGGCTTCTTAAAGGGTAGGCATATTCTGGATGCAATCGATACAACTCAAGAATGTATACATAGCATCAAGGCTAAGAAACTTCAAGCCTTGATCCTTAAGCTGGATCTTAGGAAATCTTATGACTGTGTCAATTGGGATTTCCTCTGCATGATTCTAGTACAAATGGATTTCAGTGTTCATTCTATAAACTGGATAATGAGTTGTGTGGTTAGCTCCTCTTTCTCAGTACTGATAAATGGGGAGGCCTCTCCTACTTCTCTAGAGAACGGTGGTTGCGTCAAGGATGCCCTCTCTCCCCTTTTCTCTTTATACTTGTTATGGAGAGTATCAGTCTCCTTTTAAAAAAGGGACAAGTGAATGTCTTTTTATCTTGTGTTAAGGTTTCTAGAATTATTAAAATTCTTCATCTTATTTTTGTTGATGATGTACTTATCATTTCGAAGGCTACTTTGGATGAATGACAGGTGATTAAATCTTTGTTGGATCGGTTTTGTTGTGATTTGAGCCTTAAAATTAGTCCACTCAAATTGACTTTTCATTTCTCCGGGATTCATGGAGTTCTACTGGAGCAGTTCCAATCCATATTTTCCTTTAATTTTGTGGAGCTATCTATGGGTTTTAGTTACTTAGGATATTTTCTAAAAGCAGAGAGGAGTACCTTTGAAGATTGGATATGGCTTATTGTTAAATTTGAGAAAAGGATTAAACAGTGGTGCAATCGATGGATGACACTTGGGGGCAGATTAATACTTGCTAAAATGGTTCTGGAAACTCAATTTGTATGCTGGATGGCCCTGGCGGCTGTTCCAGCCTTTGTCCTCTCTAGAATCCGTATGCTTAATTTTTGTTTCCTCTAGTCCGAGGGTGGAAAATTTCAGGGAACACACCTTTGTAGTTGGGAGACGATTGCAAATCCTAAACATCTCGGTGGTTAGGGCCTCTGGAATCTCTTTCTTTTCAATCGGCCACTGTATGCAAATTCCTTGTGGCGCGTTTTATTTAAGGAAAGTATTTGGAATCAAGTGGTTAAGGATAAATATTTCCCCTATTGCTCAATGGAAACCTAGTTGGGGTCGGCTTCGCCATTTCATTCTACAGCCTCGTAGATTTGGAAAATTTTGGTTAAATCCTTACCCATCATCACACGGTGGATTAGCTGGAATCCAGGGAATGGATCCTCGATATTGATTGGACTAGATAAGATATTGGGGATTGAATACTCTTCCCTTTTATCCCCTAAACTTTGTGAGGCACTTAAGGTGAAAAACATTTGTTATCTTTATCAAGCTACGACTCAATCATCTTTGGGTTTTGTCACCAATCAGTGGAAATATAGTGCAGACTTAGAGTTCAGTGGAAATCTTGTAGCTGAATGGAAAGCCTAATGTCAGGCCCTCATTTTAGCGGGGATTCAACTACATTCGAAGGAGGACACACTGATTTGGACAGGTGGTGATCTTTTGGGTTTTATCACTGTCAAGGATGTTTACAATGCATTGGAAAAGGAATATTGGCCAACTCCCATCTCAAGTTGGAGCAGGCATCTTTGGTCATGGGATATAGCATCTAAGTTAAAAAAAATTATATGGCTGGCACTGGAGAATAAAACTCTTACCTGGGATAACCTTAGAAAGAGGGGTTGGGTAGGACCGAGTATTTGCTTCTTATGCTTTAATGCGGAGGAGACTAATTCACACTTGTTTATTAATTGTTCCTTTTCACAATCAGTTTGGTATACTCTGTCAACCATTTACCATTTTAATACCATTTGGGGAGGCCGATCCTTAACTCTGTGTTATGAAACCTGGATCTCGGTGGATAAATCCCGGAGGACTCTTCCTGCTTTGACTTGCTGGTTTTTGTGGACGAAAAGGAACAAAAGCATTTTTTAATCTCGATCACCTTTTGTTCTAGGTGTTGTGTATCAGATCTGAGGCTTATTGGATGCTCTCAGGACCCAACCTCCTCTTCCTTATTCTCCAAAAAGGAAAAAGAAACCTCTTGATATTACTTTCCCAAATATATGTTGGTTTGATGGAGCTTCACAAAACAATGGTACACTCTGTGGAGTTGGGGGTATGATTTTGACTGGGGGAAATACTATCTATAGGTGGACTTTAAACTATGGGATGGGTACTAATACCAGGGCAAAGATTCTCGGGGTCTGGGCAAGCTTATCCTTAGCACACAAGCTTGGTATTGATCAACTACAAGTTTTAAGGGATTCAAATATAATGGTGGATTGGTTAAATCATAGATGCAATTTATATTTTTCATCACTCTTGGGCTGGATGGAGAAGATTCGTATTCTTGCTTCACATTTCCATGATGTCATATTTGATCATATTTATAGGGAAGAGAATGTGGAGGCAGACATTATTTCTAAAAAATCACTCCATGTTCCGGAAGGGAGGATCCACTACAACACATGGCAGGATGGCCAGGAGGCCCCTCCACTTACTCTACGGCTTTATATATGATAGATAGTATTTGGGTCTACTTTGGATACTTGGCTTTTGTCGAACCATTCTGATATCTTTAGTAATATTGAAATTACTATCGTATCTAGATTGTACATAGCAATCCTGGTCTGTATAGAGGATGATTAATAGGAAAACTGTGTAACTTTGGGATCCTTATAGTGTACACAGTAGAGTTTTAGTTGAATACTACTTATGGGATATGTAATTTTTCTTTATGTACTCTCTTATATATATATTTGAGAAATTTTCTGAAGAAAAAAAAACCTCCAATTCATTTTGAATCTCTCTTCATGCTCATCTTTACACACCTATATCAGTTATTACAAAGTTCCTCTACCCTTTGATATCAGTTATCATTTATTACAACATCACATCAAACAAAGTTCCTGTGCCCTCTTATAATTCCACAAAGTAGGCTAACTCGGGAGCAATCTTCTCTCCCGAGCCTACTCCACTCCAGCACTTACTCCGAGTTAATTCCATGGAGGAACAAAGGACTTTCCTTGAACGACATAGCAATCGTATGCACGATGTCCTGCCTGCAGTGATGCAGAACCCTTCTTTTCAAGACGAATTTGTTACAGTTTTACATCATTATAATTGTGCAAAAGCATCTTAATCGTCTTTTCATGCCTTCAATTATATTTCTTGGAAAGCTTCGTGGAAGCAGCATAATTGATTCTTCCATGCTTTAAATTATATTTCTGGTCAACTTCATTGTCTCTTCCCTGCCTTAAATTATATATCTTGTAAAATTTTCCCTGTGAACATGTTAAGTTTGACCGTTATCTGTATCACTATTAAAAAATTTCCGAGGCCGGGTGCTCTTTACGATTTTACAATTTGAGTATCTTCTTAATCTTATTGGTCTACCAGGTCAGGTCGTTTAGATAAACAGGGATAAATATAAAACATAACTTTGAGATCAAGATCTCATTCATGGCATCCAGATTTTAGTGGGCTGATGGAGTTCTTTAACGAAATTTGCAGCAAATAAATTCAGCTGAATGCTACTTTATATATAGAGCACCACACATTTTCCATTTAATGCTTAAGTTTTCAATTTTTTCATTTGAATTTTGATTTTGATTTTTCGTGAGCAAAATGTAATGCGTACTTTAAAATAAATGTTACATGCTTTTTATCAAAGATGGATACTACATGAAATCCGTTAAAATTGATTAAATATTTTTGAAATCGATATAAGAAAAGAGGAAAATAAATAACTGGAGACAGTAAAAAACTAAATATTTTTTTTTTATTAAATTGTTATTAAATGGATATATTGAAAAGGAAAATAAATAAATAAAGATGATTTTTATTAAGACATGTATGTGAAAGATTAGATAACACATAAACTTGTGTATACTTATTGTATATACTTAGAAAGATCGGGGAGATGAATATAATTTTTATTATTATATATTTTAATATTTTTTTACAGAGTTTAATTTAAATTAATGTATTAAAAATGTAAAACATCTATCTAAATTATAAATTTACTTTATTATTATTATTATATGCATTGCAACTTAATTATTAGATTTAAATGGATAAGATTGTCACATGGTAGTAAGATAACATTGATAAACATGTACAAATGGGCTCTACATGATGATGTTATAATGGATGACATGTTGTCGACATCTGTTCTCAAAGTGTGTATACGCCCTGAGTGGGCTTAATGGTTAAGAACATGTGTTTCCTCCTAAGAGGTCACAAGTTCAAATCCAGAGGGGGGTAGGGTATGTATACTGGGGTAGGGTATACAGGGGAGGAGGGGGTCTCATACACCAATTTGGTGTTTGGCTTGGTCGTGACCTTAAAAATAAATATAAACATAAACATAAACATGCAACCATTACATAGTGATTTCTCTCTACTAGCATGGGGTCAGATGAGCTAGTTCATATATCTCTAAATGGTCTGAAATCATCTTGGCACCACTTTATTGAGGGTGTCTATGGTTAGAAGTTATCAGAATTAGAAAAGTTGCAAGATTCCTTCATTGGAGAGGATTTCAGACTACAACAAGTTTCAAACATTTTTTAGGATGAAGTACCAAGTATGTCCCTCATCAAGAAGATGAGAAGAAGAGGAAATAAAGGAGGACATAGGAGGGGTCAGAAAAGTAAGGAGGGAGAATCATATGAAGGGAATATAAAATTGAGTCATATCCAATGCTTCAACTATGACTAGATGGGCCACTATGCATCTCAATTTCTTGAGAGGAAGAAGGCCCAAAAGCAACAATAGCCACATGATTTTATAGGAAGTGAAAAATATTCAAGGATGGATAAGTGTGACTACCAGGATTGATGTTATATTCGTCATAGTATCATGTATTTCTAAAAACACAGTTTTTAGTTTCATGGATATTGCAGCTTCAAGACATATGACTTATGGCAGGAATGTTTTCAACAAGTTTTAAGGACAAAAGGGAGTAATGCATGTGGAGTTGGGTGATGAGACAATTTATCATGTGAAGGGATTGGGCTACATATCTATCTAAATACCTTCAGATGATGTTCTTGAGTTAGATTGTATCTTGTATGTTCCTAATTGAACAAAGAGTCTTATTTTAATTTCTTGAATAATAGATTTATAGATTTTCACCAAGTTTGATTGGAAAGAAGTCGCCATCAGAGTCATCAACCATAGATCTTGTCATTTTTTTTTCTAGAGGAGTGTGAGAAGTGGATTTTGTAGGCTACTCACAAATCTGGATGAGAAAGAATAACATGATGCCATGACGGAAAAGGGTTCATCTAGCTTACCTTGATGAGACTCTTACTGCAATTGTCAAAGGATTCTCCCAAGAAGAAAAAGTTGCCTTGGATGGGTTGATGCATGCACCACCAATTTTGGATTTTAGTACCAATGAGTTTGTACTCGTGTTGGGTGTTTATAGGTTTAGTGTAGATGTCAATTATTTATTCAATAAATCTAACACACTTGTCTTGGCCCTATATACATCATAGTTGATTATTATAGGAAGTTTGAAACAATTCATGTTATGGTGTGGGAAGAGTTTGACTAGTGCAGTTGACATGAAAGAAAAAGGAGGTTCATAGGTTGTTGATATAGTGTTCCTTGTTGGAAGGATTTCACCTTGAATATTTTGAAGAGAGTTCAAAGTATAGAAGGAAGTAATGATCCAATGTCATTTTTCTCTAGGTTTGCAGGAGCTTAGGGATTTGACTAAGCGCCTAGCATAAGAGAGGTTGATGTGCAGAGGGAGTATATTGTTTTTAGCAGATATAGCTTTCCTTGATAAGAGGAAGTGTTAGCGTTTATACCTTTATAAATATTCTTGTCCTGAGTGCACCTATTAGTTCAAAAAATACCTATGAAGGTGTCCAAAACCTAAGCACATGCAGATAGGGTATAGTGGTAGATACAATAGAAAAGTAGGTACAAGAACATGTTACAGAGCTACAATTTGTACAAACATTGGAAGGGCACACTCATCAATGCTTTACCCAACAACAATGGTGCATCAACAGAGCAGTTAGATCAATTCATGTGCATAGTGTAGGAGATGCCTTCAGTGTTGATAGCAACAAGGATTTAGAAAGAACAATAGTTATAACAAAATAAAGGGTGCATGTGTGCCTTTAATATGCATGTGTCATCCACATGTTTCATCTAATTATAATTGTTTTCATAAAATTAGAACAAAACTTACCTTCTTATTTTAATTATTGTTCTAAACTCAACAAATTAGCTTTCATTCTATTTTTGCATTGTTTTCTATTTATGATTTAATTTTCTTGTTTTAGGAAAAATGCACTAGATAGGTGGACTTTTGGTTTTAGAGAGATGGGGTGTTGATTCTAAGGAGAGGGTGATATCAAGGTGCATGTGTAACACACTTAAATCTAGGCATGGTTCTCTATGTGTAACATGATTGCATGTAGGCTAGGCACTCCAACCTAGGCACTTAGGGTTAGGTTATTTTCAATGTACAACCCTAACATCCTTCTCTATAGAGAGAGGGGAGATCTCTATTGTTGTTCATTTATTTTAACAAAGATCAATAAGTGATGAGAGTTAGGATTTGGAGCTTCCAATATTTTATGTTTTCAAAGTAATAAAACAATAATGTGATTTGAGTCTTAGATCTATTGCAATTGCTATTATAATTGTGTATTTGTTGTGTTTCAATCCCCAGTAAAAAAACATATTGCAGTTTTGATGGTACTTTTTAAGTTTTCTATTGATTCTAAGTGGGTAGGTTAGGTTAGATTATTAAGACTTTACCATGTGTTAAGAATTTAAACACCCAATAAATCCCTACAAGCAACAAGGACTACATTAATAAAGAAACACTAATATGTGGGAATGTCACCTCCACAAAGTGAGAATATCACCTCTACATAATCACTATAACACTCACATTTAAGAGTGAAGTGTGGGAATGTCACCTCCACAAAGTGAGAATATCACCTCTACATAATCACTATAACACTCACATTTAAGAGTCAGGTGTTGATCTCCACCACACAAGAACCATGCATGATCATGACTTTTCCATAGCCTAGGCATATCTCATCGAGATTCCATGAAAGATTCCAACATTATCATGGTCATCCAAATGTGGGTGGTCCCCACGACCACCCTCTCATGATTTTAATAGATACCATGCATATTGTCAACTATCCCCATACAAAATCCCAAATTTCATG
Organism: Picea engelmannii; assembly: GCA_009831015.1. Classification (NCBI taxonomy): domain Eukaryota; kingdom Viridiplantae; phylum Streptophyta; class Pinopsida; order Pinales; family Pinaceae; genus Picea; species Picea engelmannii. Next base: position 585,573 of record ML781262.1, read on the forward strand.
CATGCACTCAAAAGTATTTTTTTTTTTAAATAAACAAAATGTCATTTTCATATAATTATAATATCTCAAGTTAACATTATCAAAGTGCATATTCTTCATGAGAGGAAGATCAATATAATATCAAAGATGAGGTCAACAAACTCTAAAACATTGTTTTCCTTTCGTTAATACTAGCAAGGCCTGAGCATGGAATTTTTATTTTGTTTTATTTGTTTATTTTGTTTATTTATTTATTTTTTTATAGTATGGGAAGGGGAGGAGATTGTTGCTTATACTAACTTATAATGGTCTTTTGGCTAAGTCATCATGTTATGAGGAGCATTTTTATGGTCAAAATCACCAAAGGCTTGCACTTTGCCTCATCTGGACCTACTCAAGGAGTTTGAACCTAAGGCTCTATGTTAACACAATGCCAATCACCTCATTGATTGTCTCTAGACTATAGGAAAGGTGTGTCATACACCTTCCAAAATTGTTGGAAGGTTAACAATTTTAGAAGATGCCAAAATTGTTGGGAGGTTTCCAACCCACACTATGGTAGTTATCTCATGCATGAAGTAATGTTTTTAGTAAAAGCTAAAAATCATGTATGAAATGAAGAAATGTTTTTAGTAAAATCCAAATATCATTCATGAAGTAATGTTTTCAGTAAAAGCCAAAAATCATGCATGAAGTAATGTTTTTAGTTAAGGCCAAAAGTCATGCTTGAAGGAATGTTTTTCGGTAAAATCCAAAATTCATGCATGGAATAATATTTTTAGTAAAAACAAAAAAACTTCAAGGTGATTTCTAGTGTGTGGAATTAGAAACAATAAATGGTTTATGGTTTATTTAAGCTTGTATATTGAGTACTTGGGTTGGAGGTGAAGAGAGGTTGTTGAAGGTATTGCTATGTAATCAAAATTTCTCTACAAATAGGATGTTTCTAACCACCGATGCTAAAAGCACAACTTTGTAAATGTGTTGTAACTTGTCTTTGAATAACACATTGAGCTCTTGCTTTGGAGTGTAGGTTTTTTCTTCGAAAGGGTTTTCCCTAAAAAATCATTGTGTAATGGTTGAATTTTATATGTTATTTGTTTCCTGGAATTGTTTGTTTAGTGTTTTTGCACATCTGTCTCTCATTGATTAGAGTAGGAAGAAAAAACCACACTTATTCTTCTTTTCATTTGGTATCAAATCTTGATCACCTTGGATCTTAGATGTTAGGGACAATTTTTTTTAATCTAAAATTGGTTTGAGTGGGAGCTTGCACATAAGGAAATATTGTTGCATGAAAATGGCAAGCACACCAAGATTAGAAATGGAGAAGTTTAATGGAACTGAATTTTAGTTGTGGAAGATTTAAATGGAGGGTGTGTTCATAAATTGAGATCTATGGGTTACAGTGACTAGAACCAAACCTTCTACCATGGAAAATGAACACTAGGTAGTGTTGGAGAGAAAGGTGAGAAGCCTTATCAAAGTTCATTTGGTCATTTCATTTCTATTGAACATTTCTAAAGAACCCACCGTGGAAAGTCTCTAAGAGATCCACAAAATCTCCATCTTCATAATCAGAGTCAACAACAAAGAGGAGTGTTTTATATACTCCCAATGGTCATGCTTTTTGGGTAACCCAAAAGAGCATTTTTTTTAGACAGAAAGTTACTAGGAAAGAAGGAAATGTTATGGCACCGAAGAATGGGCCATGTAGGTGATAAGGGCCTATAGGAATTGAAAAAAAAAATCTTGTTGAGGGGTTGACTAGTTGTAGTCTTGAAATTGATTTCTATGACCATTGTATATATGGAAAGCATAACCATGTTTAATTTTATTCTAGCTCTCATAAATCTTTTTGGTTGATGGACTTGGTTCATTCTAATGTATTTGATCCTGTTAAAGTTCATTTTGTTTCTAAATATTTGTATTATGTATCATGCATTAATGATTATTCTAGAATGGCATGGGTGTATTTTCTTAGAAGTAAATATGAGGCCTTTAGTTGGTTTATGATGTTCAAGGATCTCCTAGAAAATAAAAGTGGTAGGAACATTAAGGTGTTGAGGATTGATAATGATGGTGAGTTTTTTTCTATAGAGTTTCATATTGTCTGTGAGGAAAATGGCATAGTTGGTTTATGGATTTTAAGGATCTCTTGGAAAATCAAAGTTGTAGGAATATTAAGGTGTGGAGGATTGATAATCATGGTGATTTTTTTTCTATAGAGTTTCATAATGTTTGAGAGGAAAATGACATAGAAAGACACAAGACAACTCCATATACCCATAAGAAAAATGGAGTTGTAGAATGTATGAATGGGAGTATGCTTAAGAGGGGATAGGAGTATGATCAGTGGAGTCGACTTAGAGTATGATGTTTTGGTAGAATCAATTGCTAATGTATGTTACCTAATAAAAAAGGCTCCTACATTAGTTTTTGTGGACAATACCCCTATGGAGGTCTAGATAGGAAAAATTATTCACTTTATCATCTTTGTGTTTTTGGTTGTAATGCATATGCTTATGTGCCTAAGGAGAAGCAGTTGAAATTGGATAACAAGGAAGTGAAATGTCTCTTCATTGGTTATGATGTTGGTGTGAAAGGGTACAAACCTTGGGATCCTGAGGCTAAGAAATTTTTATATAGAAGAAATGTTCTTTTTATAGAGGTTAAGTATTTTTCCATAGTGGTGAGGCCAGAAAAAAGGATGATAAGTCGTCAATTTTCCATTGACCATCCAAGACCAAGGAAGATGAACCAAATAATGAATTAAAATTTCATGGTGGACTTGATGAGAAGAATATCTCAGAGATTTCAAAAGAGGAAGTAAAAACTCCACCTTAGACTTTGAGGAGGTCCACTCAACAAAGAAGGTAACCAAATAGGTATAATTATAGTCTATCTGATTTCAAATATGTATTTTATTTATCTACTAACATCGATGACCCTAGAACTATGAAAGAGACAATGAAGATGGAAAACAATGATTCCTAGAGATTGGCCATGGATGGGAAGACGGTCGCACTTAGAAAGAATGATACATGGGACTTGGTACTATTACCTAATGGACAAAAACTTGTTAGGTACAATTGGACGTTCAAGAAAAAAATCAATTTAGATGTAGTGTTGAAAAGTACAAGACAAGATTGGTTGCAAAGTGATATTTCTAGGTTGAGGGGATAGACTTTGGTGATATTTTTTCCCTAGTGCTAAACTAACAATATCTATCAAATTATGGTTATCTGTAGCTATATATTTTGATTTAGAGATAGAATAGATGGATTTGAAAACAACATTCCTATATGGTGATTTTGAGGAGGAGATCTATATGGCATAGCCAAAGCACTATGTTCAAAAATGTAAAGTCACTAGTTTGCACATTAAGAAAATATCTATATGGTTTCAAATAGTTCCCCAAAATGTTGTATGATTCTTTTATGTTGAGTTTGGGATTTATGAGATCTAAATTAGAACATTGCGTATGTGATTAGTCATTTTAAGTCTTAGCATTTAGCATAGTTTGAAAAAAAGGACTTGGGTGTTCTCAAGTATATATTAAGAATGGAGATCATGAGAGATAGAAAAAACAAAAAGCTTTGGTTGGGCCAAAGTAAATATGTGAACTTTGTGTTGCAACGTTTTTGCATGGTAAATTATAGATACCATTGAGTGTTCATATATATGTTATTTGTCATCTATCATGGATATTCCACTGGGACAGTTCATCTCATTACATCTTGCAATATTGTGAAATATTTTATTATGCAATTTATTTCCTTATATCCTAGATTTAATATTCCTAGTGTAATGCTCAAATTTATGAAATAACTAAAATTCAAAGATTAAAGAACAGGAAAAAGAACACACCATCCACAGTAATGAACACAAAATGTGACCTTCAAAAACCTAATATGGGAGAAAACCCAACAAGAAGGTGAGACTTATGCTCTACTCTCTTTTCTTCAGTTATGAAATGCAAGTACAAAGAAAGGGGCACTCTCTATGAAGTTTCTTTTGAAATTGTGTCTTGAATGGCTACTACAAAATATTCTACCTCCTATTTAATGTTCTCAAATCCCACTCCCAGATGCTCTGCTCAAATATGAAACAAGTACAATGCCAAAAGAATGGAACCCCTTATCTTCCTAGTGGCCTAGTATTTAACATAGACCAATAGTCGTCTAGGGTTAGGATTAGGAATTTAGCATGTTTCAACCTCAATTAATGTTAGGTTTTTGAACCTTCTATGATATTCTTGAAAGTCCACATGTGACTATCCCCACATGTGTGGTTAATGGGGTTGATGGAGCATCCACTAAATACCATGGTGGTCAACAAGGTAGATCAACTTGTGGGAGGCATAAATTATGCATACAAGCTCCAATTTAGGTGATTTTCAAACCATTGGAAAGTTCTCGATATGTATAAAAACATCAATGGGATAAGATATATGATCATAAACTTTTGACCCCAAAAAGTGTTGTTTGATTCCTCAAACTAGATCTGGAAGGTTTCATAACCCAAATCTCCAAACTATGATCCACCACTAAAATGGGCCCTACAAGCCAATTCCCCCAATTTTCCACCCCAAAAGTACCAATATAGATGACAAATTATACAATGATCCATTTCAAGTCATTCTATGGGAACTAATCTTTGAGTTGAGCAATGTCCTACAACACCCACAAAGATAGAGGATACGAATCGTGATCCTTGTCCTAGTGCAGTGGGTAGTTTGATGTATGTCATGGTTTGTGCTACACCAAACATTGCCCAAGAAGTGGGAGTCTCCAGTCAACTCATGGCTAATCCTAGACATGAACTTTAGGTTGCAATTGAGAGGGTCTTCAGGTACTTTAGAGTATTTCATTTGTTATCATGGTTATATTTCAAGAGCTTGATGCTCAGTGGATATATAGGGTTATGTGGATTCTGATTGGACAAGGGATGTAGATAGGAGAAGATCTACCAATGGATATATGATTCGATCGTTTGGCAAAGTTGTGAGTTGGATGAGTGATAGGCTATGGGTGTTTTGTCCACTACAAAGAAAAAATACGTGAAATTTACTCATCCATGTGAGGCCATTTGGCTTATGAAACTATGTTCATATGTGGGAATAAGTAAGAGAGTTATTATAGTTCAGTGTGATAGTAATAATGTTATTTGTCTTGCAAAGAACATGACCTTTCATACAAAGACAAAGCATATTGTGATCAACTACCAATTTGTTTGATACATGATAAATGATGGAAAAGTGATAATGAGGAAAGTTGAGACTTTGAATAATGTTGCAAATGTGTTAACAAAAGTAGTCAAAACGAATACATTCAAGTGGTGCTATGAGTTTATGGTTCTCACGATCCTAATAGTCAGTTCACAATTTGATGTATTCTCCATTATGCTCTTGCGAGGTATATGACAAGTGGGAGAATGTTAGGAAAAGTGTGTCATACACCTTGCAAATGACAACTTTGGAAGATACCAAAATTTTTGGAGGTTTCTAACCCATGCTGGTAGAGAGAAATCACTATGTAATGGTTGCATGTTTATGTTTATTTTTAAGGTCACGGCCAAGCCATACACCACATTGGTGTATGAGACCCCCTCCTCCCCTGTATACCCTAACCCCCTCTGGATTTGAACTTGTGACCTCTTAGGAGGAAACACATGTTCTTAACCATTAGGCCCACTAGAACAAATGTCGACAACATGTCATCCATTATAACATCATCATGTAGAGCCCATTTGTGCATGTTTATCAATATTATTTTGCTACCATGTGACTATCTTATCTATTTAAATCTAATAATTAAGTTACAATTCATATAATAATAATAAAGTAAAATTATAATTTAAATAAATATTTTACATTTTTTATTTATTAATTTAAATTAAACTCTTTAAAAAAAATTCAAATATATAATAATAAAAATTATATTCAAATATATACAATAAGTATATACTTATTAAACTAAAAAAGGTGGGATGTAATGGTGGAAAGCTAAGAGTTTTTCACCCTTAATCAAGTTTCAATTCTCACGATCAAAATTTACAAGATATATAATTTAAGGCAGGATTAAACTGCTTTTGCACAATTATGATGCTGTAAAACTGTAACAAATTAGTCTTGAAAAGAAGGGTTCTGCATCACTGCACACAGGACGCCGTGCATACGATTGCTATGTCGTTCAAGGAAAGTCCTTTGTTCCTCCATGGAATTAACTAATCCACGGTTTGATCTATGCTTCCTAATTGTTTCCCTCCTATGATCCAGATCAGCCATTCTGCAAAAAAAACCCAAAACATGGTGTAGCTGTAAAGTTTGGCTTTCAACTTTGGCCACTTAGAAAATAATTTACCTGCCCATCTAAATTTTAAATTTCAATCGATGGATTGGGACAACGTAATCGTCTGGTGAGGGTGGATGGGACAACCGCTACGGAATGCTGGCAACGTTGGGGATAGTGCACAGCACGAACGGGGAGTGCCGGAAAGTTACCTGCGCGAGTAAGTGCTGGAGTGGAGTAGGCTCGGGAGGGAAGATTGCAGCGTAGGCTGAGGTCCAAACGAAATGGACCTTTGTTGGCCGTCCTCTCACGGCGTCCCGACTCCCGTCGCCGATCACCTCCGCCCTCCGGCCGGCTACCTGTCCATACACCCCATCCCCTCTACCACCTCCGCCCATCTACCACCATCCATACATCATCCACGCCAATCATCCACATCCATCCAAATCCAAAGCCCGCCATCAATTCGCCACCGACCATTTTCCCGCTAATTCATTTATAGTTTGAAGAAGCGGCGAGCCTGCCGCTTGGGCTTCAGACTGCGCAGCAGGGCTTCTATATAGCCATTTTTGAAAAGGGGCAGAGCGTGTTCATTGTGGGAGGAGTGGGTGGAGTGGGCAGCCTGGACCTTAGCCTACGCCAATGAATTGTATATGCCAGTTGGTCGATTGATTTAAAGGGCGCTGAGAGTCCGATGGCCTGTGTAAATTTCAGAGATGAGGAGTTCGATCTTCTTGAGAAATTTAGCATCTGAAGGACAATATTTATTTTTATGGGAAGGAAAAATATTTAGCTTTGGCTTTTGTAGAGGGCGCTGATCCAATTATGATCTTCACTGCAATAGTTTGTACAAATTGAAATTGGATTTCTGATGCTATATAGAATCACCCGGATAAATTGTTTTTAAGCTTCATGCGTAA
>ML781263.1:40580-56249 GCA_009831015.1 Picea engelmannii
TTGAACACCCTGGACAGGTTCAGGCCTCTTATGAAGTTCCACGCAGATAGGCATTTTATTTATATTATTGCGTGCGTCGATGAAAGCAAAGAAGAACTTCAGTACTACTACAAGCTCACTACAGAGGACCTAGAAGAAATCATTAAAGACTGGCATGTAGAACTCCTTATCCCTACTGACCCCGCAAAGCTGTCTGACCCGAACCTCATTGGAAACCCGGTGGTTACTTGCAAAGAGTATGATGCCCCAAGCAGCAGCAGGAAGAAAAAGAAGCAAGATGTAAAGGAAATACACAGCACATCAGAAGAGACTGCATCTGAGTCACCTAGCGAAGGAGGTGATGATGAAGTGAACAAAGAGGAAAAAGAAGAAGAAGAAGATAAGCAAGGCGAAGTAACACCACCATAGAACCTCCCTAATGAAACTGATCCATATAATAAAAGGAAGGTTTACCCCACAAAACCTTCATCACAGAAGAAGTCCAAATCCAATAAATCAAAGATGCAGAATATACCCACGATCAACGACTTTGACTTCATTATTTCGGTTGTAGGAGATGCCTCAGAAGAGATTTTGCAAAGAAACGAAGCAAAACAAGAATCCATGTACGATAGAATTGAAGCAGAACTAAGAGGTGCACAGCAAGCCCTTTATTCGAGCCGCGCAGTGTCCACTGCACCCCCACCCTCAAAAGAACCAGAGTTGGGAGATGAGCCTGCTCAACTCCGCAGACTGGTTGATGTGACTGAAGCCCACCTTTGTCAAGCATAAGTTGAGAAATACCAAGGCACAGTGGCCTTGAAACAAGCACAGGAGGAAATTATAGAGAAACTCAGGATTGTGCAACAGGAGAACGACGCTCTTCAAGCGAAGTTTGAAGAAGAGAGAGCACAGATCTAGCAGGAGAAAGAAAAGTTGCTCCCGGAGTAGGTTGGAGTAAAAGAAGCAATCAACAAAGAACTTCGCTTTGTGACGGGATTGGAGCAGAAGGAGGAAGAACTAGTAGAACACCAAGTAGCGCAGCTCACAGAAACCATCCAACAGCTTCAACAGAGAATCACAGATCTGGAGCTAAGAACAGTGCCCAGTAATCTGCAAGATGTGTGAGATCAAAGAGAAGAGACTACTTGATGCTCAGTTTAAAGAATCAAGGGCCTTGCCATGGAATGTAAACAACTGAGTGATCGCAGTGCCCAAACTTATGAGATACTCACTAAGAATCCTAAATTGAAGGCACTAGAGTCACAACTCCAGAAGGTGAAGCAGCAAGCAGAAACAGTACAGGCACAGTTGAAGCCCTTGTCAGCCATTGAGAGGATGAAGCGATCCCAACAACAGTGCACTTCCTAGAAATAGGTCCACACCATTCAGAGCAGATTCATGGAAGTAACTCAGAGGCTCCAACCAATACAGGACGAGGCTTGCCAACTATTCGCAGAGATCAAAGGTCGAGGAGAAGAACTGGAGCAAGTCGTCACTACAGCTGAATAGCGCTTAGAGGGACCTTTCAACGAAGCAGTAATCCAAGAGTTTGTTGAGAAGGAGGTCATGGCACAGCAACAGGTAGAAGCCGCTCGAGCCAAGCTCGAGGATTTTGAGGTAGAGCTACCCAGATTAGAGTGACTCAGGACGAGTCACAGGTGAGTGTTGGGGGCTTGTTGGCCCTTGACCAAGTTTTGAGGACCCTTGGCCATTTTTTACCATTCTGGGACTTCGATAGGCTATCGAAGGTGGAGCGCAAGTCGAAGAGAATATCGCGGGATATCGGCCCCTTTTTAGGGATTTTTGGGTTTTGGGATTATGTAATGGGTATGGGGATGTCGGCCCATGGGTTTACCCATGCTTAGGCCTATTTTGTAATGAATAAATAGAATTCTAGGCGATGTAAGAAGTAGTGACTAGTCAGTGTGAGTCATTGTTGCTAAGTGCAAAAGTGATCTATGTGATTTGGCTTTGTGCGCATTGTGTGAGACTTGCAAGGCTAAGTGCAAGCGACTGTAAAAGACTGTGTACGGCTTTGTGCCTAGATCTACTCGAGAAGGAGGATCTGGAGAGGTGCGCAGATCTCATGTCCTCTGCGAAGTTGATTTGGAGGCTTTGTGCATGTAAGAAGATTGAAAGAAGTTAATAAAGAAGATGAAGAGTTGGTGGATGTAGCCCTGGGGAGGGGGTGAACCATGTATATCCTGTGTTATGAATGCTTTGTGCTTTATGATTTCTCTCTTGTTTATGTGATCCAATTCTTAGTGCATTGTAGATGATAGATGAATCTGATATGATAGCTTAGTGTTGAATAATGTGAACGAATACTAGATCTGATCTCTGTTGGTATTCTTAGTGCGTGAATCCATTGGATCTGTGTGAATGCTATGTTGATCTGTTGTTAGGGATTAGTTGTGTTGTGAACCAATACTGAATATTAACGAATTTTAATTACTAAGTGCTATGTTAAGGTGTTACAATCACATATATGTGTCCCAGCTAAGGTTGCAGACATCTGAGTCCTACAACCACCCCAACCTCTACCTCGGGTGAGACTTCATCTACTTTGCAGGTGTTGTCGAAAGGGCCGGTAGTTAGGGTTTTGTTGGTGCGTTGTTGTAGCGTTGAACCCCAGGTCTTCCCCTGTGCCAACAATACACAAATAAATTAATTTAATAAGTGAATATTTTACTATTTTAGTTTTCTTTATGTTATTTTAATTTCTCTCTTTTCCTTTGTCTTGAATATGGTTAATTTTCATTCATGGTCATACTTGATGGAACAAACATATACCATCAACCATTGTGACCCTCAAAACATTATTTGTTGATGCGTTGTTATTGCTTGTGATACTTCTAAATTATAATTTATGTTTGTGTTTTGTGTTTTGTGTTTTATAATATTTTCAGTTTTGGTTTTTATGGTTGTCAGTCTTTTAAGGTCAGTTGGATCAGTCAAGTTTCTTATTTGATAATGTTTATAGCAAATTTTTTTATTGATCAGCATTAGAAAAATATGAACAGTAGAGACAAATGACTTTCCTTTAATTCTACATCACTACTTTTCCAGTAATTCTTGAATCTACAATTTCTTTGCACAACTTGGTGATCATAGCTCTTTCCCAATTTCTTACTTTCCCTTTATACCCTCCAAAAGTATTTTTGCAAGAGAATATCATAAAATCGTTGTGAAAATAAATGATCAGCAAATATGATTTTGCAGAAAAACCATAAATTATTGGGTTCAAGCCAATTAGTAAATTGATTACCCTGTGGAGTCATCAGATGTTGACTCAAAAACTTGCCACTAGATATATAGCCTGCAAATGATTGCAAGAAATACTAAAAGATTATTATGATAAATATGATTAGTAGGTGGGGGCTCCCCTTAAAGTGAAAAGAAAGGAAGGTTCATTTTCTATTATTCCTGAGACGATAGCAAATGCATTTCAGTTCAAAGGATAATCTATATTTACCATATGCATGTGGATATTTTCATTTCTCCAATCTGATTATGAGCTCTGCTTAGCTTGGTTGCAAATATCAAAGAATCAAGGCTATGATCATGAAGTATCATTACCTTGCGGTTATATCCTAGAGGAATATGAATGATTTTTTTAATTTTGAAAAGGTCTCCTATACTCTCCAAGTTTCATCACATTTCATGTTTGATAGGCGTATATTACAAGCAAAAAATGTATATTATACACCATATAAAATGGTTATGTTCGAGCATTATCTTACAAGGTTGTGTCATTTAAAGACTAGGATATTAAGATTTATACGACATGTGGTATATAAGATATTTAAATCAATGGTATGAGGTGTTGCTTGGACTTTATTCAAGTTTTGGTTTATGTTATACATTAGGCACACCAACCAACATATATCAATAGATTGCATTTGGTTTATGTCATAAATGTGGTTTAAATGATTTACAAACCCTAGTTGTGGTTTGGGTCATCATTTGACGATCATGATGGTATAAAAGTTGTTGATGTGATTTGTATGGATATGGTGCATGACTCTCCTACATATCTAGCATCCATTCCAGTTTTTGGTTGGTTATCTTGGCATTCGTTGGAAAGTGGACATGTGGCATGGCAAGGTTTATGATTGCATACGACTTGGGTTAATGTGAGGTTTTCCATGCATTCAATCTGCAACGGAGTGGGCATAACCCACCACCGTGCATATTCTACCCTCATTCTTTGGAGTTCAACGTTTCATTTTCACTATTTTCGTGAGAGATTGCAGTCCGAACCTAGTAAAAAACCTTAGCCCTGGTAGTTTGATAATCATCGATACCCATTTTTTACAATGATTTAAGAACTTGGTTACAGGTATGCAAACGCCGACTTGTTTCTCCATCAAATATATGATTTCTCTTCAATTATAGTTTATGGTGGCTCTATTTGGACTGGTTTTGAGCATGTTTCTCTTTCCCCATTCTCTCATTCTGCTGAAGAATTGTTTAAATGAAATTATGCAACATTCATTTACTCACTTTTCATCTTTTAAACTGTAAAATTATTGGTTTGGATTATGAAGGAGATAACTCAGTTGAGTTTGTAATAAAATCTACCTAGGCTTGAATTATCTTGTTGTTATTTCATTTCTTCATAAATTTTAGTTTGATAAGTGACATGTTGGTTGAATACTCAAGTTTTCTTAGCTATTTGTATGATTGGAGATGAGTAATTGCATATATTTTTTTAGTTCGTCATATATTATTCTAGGAATTAAAACCCATATATATATAACTTGGGGTTTTATCAGTCAAAACTTGGTTGAAGTATTTTATGCTACCAGTCACATTTGGTTTATCCATGGTCTTGACAACTTTAGGTTTGAGCTACTTATAATTATTTTACTAATACCAAAGTAGAGTTTTTAAACCTCGACCTAATAGTCTTGTATTAAACACCTTTTCATTGAAATGATAAATGTGTATAGTCGGTTTCGAGAATGTGTTTTGACCTCTTGTATGTTGTATTTGAACTCGGTTTTAAGATTTGCATGCAAAATCAAAAGTTAATGTTTTGTTTGATTTGATGGTTCAAGCTATTCAAAAGCTTTGCATCATTTTGGTGGTACTTTTGAACCCTGTTAGTATACGGAATTGTGTTTCGATTGATATTTTTGTTGACCCTTTAAAAAGGATTCTAGAATTTATGAATCTATGGTAAAGATTTGAATATTGTTTTACCTTCTGAGATTTCGTTCACACTTAGAAATACTCCTTTTGATATTAATGTGATTTCAAGCTCTGTAGAAAAGAAACTATGTATGACTATTGAATATATTATGAGCTTGACCTTGATTGTTTGAAGATGAGTATGAAACATTTTTGGATATCAAACCTTTTTTTCAACGTTAAGTTGTACACAAAGCTAATCTATTTGACCGGATGTTTTTAGTTCAAATATGTAAGCATAATGAGTTGCATGCAGTGTTTAAATATTGATATTGAGTATAAAGAGATACATGTTGGACATAGTGTCATTAATGTGTTGTCATTGATGTCAAACAGTATAACAATATGCAGAGTTCATGTTAAATAAATATATGCAGATATCATTCATGTGTTGGCATTGATGTCAAACAGTATGACAGTATGCAGAGATTAAATCTCAAGAGGGTTAGCAAATGAAGATCAGAAGCTTAGAAGAGATGACACACATAAAGCTCAGAAGGGAAAGTGCAATACAAAAACATGATCAGATCAATTCGTAACCATTGGATACGCAAGCGCCAAATTAAGGGTAGGGATTGATTGTGGAGCGCGAAGGGATAATTAAACTACACGTTATTTCCAATCCCGCAATTAGTCTAGATCGTCATATCTCATCGACTCAAAGATCGATAACTGTGCTTGATCCACCAAACGATCAGATCAAGTCATGACAGTTGGATATGCAAGTGCAAGATCAAGGGCAGGGATTGATTGCGGATCACGAAGGGATAATTAAAATACACATTATTTCCAATCATTCAATTAGTCTAGATCTTTAGATCTCATCAACTCAAAGATTGACGACTGTGGTTGATCCACCAACAATCGCACAACTTCAAATTGTGGAGTTTGGGAGACGAACTAAACCACATGCAAGTTACGGTTCTGCAATCCACATCAACCGTTGGATCAAGTTAAATGGAAGGATAGGATAAGCAAAGACGAAGATCAAAGCCCTGAAGTCTTGAAGTAAATGAGGATTGTCTGATCTAGAGAACACTTGGGGAGATATCAGGACCATCAGATCATGTTTAGTGGAAGGACAGAGTAAGCCACAAATGTCCCGAAGTAGACACAAGTCGTTTAATCTTAGGAAGCACTTCGAGAGATATCCTGACCGTTGGATCAAGGAAAATAGAAGGATAGGATAAGCAAGGGAAAAGGCTTGAGATCCCGAATAGTCGAATTCTCGACAGTCGTTGGATTGTGTTAATAATTTTTCAGTTAAAGAATGACCATTAGATGAAGTCAAAGTTACTCTAGGTTTACACTTCAAGGAATCTAAATTCGGGAGAATTGGGAAGTGGAGAAATCGAATTACCCAAAGTCTCAAAGGTCGAAGTTCCGAAGTCATGAGGTTAAGACATGTAGCACTCACATTGAGAGCCCACGTCATCAACAGTGACCTCATCTAGGACATGTGTCCCAATCAGTTGGTGACAAGTGTCAAGGTCCCATAGGTACTTTAGGCATACGTAAGTCACGAATCTAGATGACACGTGGCAGCCACTTAGGAAGTGCCACATCAACAAGTGACGTCAGCAAGTTACGTCACTCCGGGAATTTTTACTTCAGGAGTTTCATCACTAGAAAATGCTCAAAGTCCTAAAGTCCTGAAGTGGAAATGAGTCATCTGATCTGAAGAACACTCCATGAGCGTTCTCGACCATTGATTAAGTACATTGGAAGGATAGAGTAAGTGGAATATTTAACTGACAGGAAGAGATCACCATTGTTGTATGAATTATTCAGTAGGTGATCACTACGAAGGAATTGCTACTCTAGAATTCGAGATCCACGAATAGTCGAAGTCTCGAAGTAAATGAGAATCGTCCATATCATCGTGACATTAAAACATGATCGTTGATTTTGATAAGTGATCAAGAACTCGCTTGGATTAGCGCCTAGTCACCACCTGAGGTCATATGGAATTAAGAAATAAAGGGAGAAAGAAGATGCAGTGCTTAAATTAATAATATCATGGTCCTGTGCCTATGGTTATATGTAAATGGTTTGAAGGAAGCACCTCTACAATAGTTTATTTCTACAACATTCACAGAGACAAAGGAAATCGATCCATACCTATGATCGATTTATGAAAATAGGGGGGATGTTAGGTTTAAAGTTGAAGACCCGGAAGCATGTTCTCTAGTGGTCCCAAAGTTGTTGTAAATGGACAAGTTAGTTGTAACTTGTGGCACAAGTCGGCCCAATAACTTAAACAATCTTTGGGCATAAATGAGTATAAATACAACCATGATTGGTTCACTTGAGAGATAAGTTGACAGTGGAGAAGAGGTGGATTTGCACCTGAGGTCGGTGATTTCTATAATGATTATTCTTTGACATAGAAAGGTGTGAATATCAGAGAGAAGATGAAGTGAAGAAGGTGTGAATATCAGAGAGAAGATGAAGTGAAGAAGGTGTGAATTTCATAGAGAAGATGAAGTGCGGTAATGAGCATTTGTGTTATACCTATGATCATTAGATATAGTTGATTCAATAAATGGATCACTGCTACTAGAGTTGGTTTAACTACTATATGAACTCTAGTTGGATAGATTGCATTTTATCAGCAAGTTGGGTCTTGTGGAAATCTAGGTCTTGCTTGAGAGTTGGTGCTCTCTTGAGAGTTGGTGCTCTCCTAGAAGTTGGTGCTCTCCTAGGAGTTGGTGCTCCTTACTTCTATTGGTGTTGATACAAAATAGTTGGTGCTGGGAAAACCCCCATTACTATAGTCACACACACACACACATATATATAAATTATACAAAATCTTATACAGACATCTGGTATCTCTTGTGTTCATTATAATTATGATTTGAGTGTTCTTAATGTGTACAATTATGTTTTAACTGCTAACTTGAAAGAAGAAAAGTTATAAAAGTCCACACACTAATTCACTCCCCCCCCTCTTAGTTTGGCTGGTGTGATCAACAATTGGTATCAGAGTGAGTTCCTTCAGCACAGTTTAAACACTGAAGGTAGATTCAGAAGAAATGGGTGGACAAATTTTTATCTCCACAAAAGAATCTCCCTTATTTGATGGAACAGATTATTCATCATGGAGGGAAAATATGAAAAGATATTTGAAGTCAAGAGGATTTGATGTTTGGAATTCAGTAGCAAGAAACCCCTAGGACTTAACTACCTCAAAGAATCTATCCAAGATTGCAGCCCAAATAAGAGTAAGGAAGAACAATGAAGTGGCATTGAAGATTCTTCTCAATGGATTATCATATACCGTCAAGGAAAGCATGGGACTATGCACATCTGCCAAGGGATTATGGCTGAAGTTAGAAAACATGTATCAAATCAAAAGAGAAGACACAAAAGACATTCCTATCAAGGATGAAGAGGAAGACTCAGCCATCAATAAAGGTAAATACTCTCCACAATATTTTGATTGCAATAATGTTGATATTGAATTCTCCCCTACAAGTAAATAAGAGGATTCAGATACAATAGAAAAATGTTATGTTAGCATTTATCCCATGGAAGAAGTAGAAGAAGAAATATCAAAGGCCAAACAGAAAGTTGATTGGGGTCTCTATGAATACCACTATGCCCATAATTATTTAGACTATAGCTATCTTCATGACTACACTAAATAATTTCTTGAAAAGAGTCAAAAGCATATCTTGGAAATAAAGGAAATGCTCAAAGACAATGAAAAGATAATATCTGAGCAAGATAATCAGTTAGAATAAAAAGAAGAGGAGATCGAGAAGTTGAAGAAAGAAATTAGTCAAGTAAAAGAAAAGAAGAAGGAAGATGATGAGCTTAGCAATCAAATTCATATCTTGGAAATAAAGGAAAAGCTCAAATACAATGAAAAAATCATATCTGAGCAAAATATTCAGCTAGAAGAAAAAGAAGAGGAGATTCAGAAATTGAAGAATGAAATCATTCAAGCAAAAGAAGAAAAGAAGGAAGATGATGAACTTAGCAAAAACCTTGCATATCTAAAATAACTAAGAGAAAGCAATGTCAACCTAAAAACCCAACTTGAAGAAGCCAAAAGAAGAGAGGAGGTAGTGAGGAACCAGTTGAACAAAAGGGAAGAATCATGTCATAAGCTAGAAGCAGAAGTTGTGAATCTTAGAAACAAGGTTGAGAAGTCAAACACCCAAGTCAAGTTATTGAATAGCTCCATGACCTTGGATGAGATATTGGATAGTCAGAGATCACCAAATGAAAAATCCGGTCTTGGCTACAACAAAGAAGAAATTAGTACTCCTAAGAAACCTGATGCAATTCCTTCATTTGCAAAGGGTGAAGAAAGGTCTGATGCAGGTCTTTCATTTATAAAAAGTGAAGATGGGTCTGATACAGGTCCTTCATTTGTAAAAGGGGAAAGTAGGTATGACGCAGGTCCTTCATGTTCAAAGAATGGAAGCAACACTACAATGTTTAGAAGATCAAATCAAGGAAGACATCCAGAAGCTACTCATACACCTCAAAGTAAGTTTAGAAGAGAGACACCTTCATGGATGAATCAAAGATTGTATGAGAGTGTTTTTAATGGTTATTGTTTTTCTTGTGATGAATATGGTCATAAAGCCTTGGATTGTAGGCATCATGGAAGAAAACAAGTTGGTAGGTTCAACAACGGTATAATATGTTGGAACTGCAATCTTGTTGGACATATTGCTACACATTGTTACACTATGAGATGCTACAGTTGTGGTGGATATGGCCACAAAGCCCATAACTGTTGGAACTCAAGAAGATAGTCAATGAGAAATGCTTCATACAATACAACAAGAAGAGTAAATGAAACATGGAAGAAAAATGAAGTTGCAGTAATAGAATGTCATAGAACAAAGTTCAAGAAACTAGGACATTCACAAAAGTGGATAGCAAAGACTGAACAAGTGAACATGAGTGAAGTCGATTGTTGCAAAAAGAATTGCAGTCATGTGACAAGAATAGTATAAACTTTCTCAGGCGATTTTAGAGCAATGTACAGTAGAAAAGTATCATGGATAGAGATGGATACATCTGGCTATATATCAATGAGAATCAATGGACAGATCCAAGAATCGTTTGAAAAATATGAGCTACAATTGCGCAGTGTTCCAGTAGGGCAGCAATATCCGCAACAGCAGCATTATGATGTACAAAATGATATACATGACATCATGTAGAGATATCAAGAGGAGAGACCTTGTCAGAAAGAGCTACCCTTTTAGAAACAAAGGGGGAGAACAGTCAGAGGTAGATAGAGCAGAGTGACAGGGAGTTATTCAGTTATGGCAGGCAGAGCATGATTGTAGAGGGAGTTATCGGAGTTCAGATATTGATCAATAGCATATAGAAAGACATATCATAGGAGGAGAAATCATTTTCCATTGATGTCAAAGGGGGAGAGTAACTTTAGAGGAGAGAAGCATCATCACAGGGGGAGATTGTGTATGAAGTTGGTGTGTTTCCATCAATGAAAAAGGGGGATATTGTTGGACATAGTGTCATTAATGTGTTGTCATTGATGTAAAAAACTATAACAATGTGTATATTTCATGTCAAATAAATATATGCAGGTACCATTGATGTGTTTTCATTGATGTCAAACAGTATAACAGTATGCAGAGATTAAAGCTCATGAGGATTAGCGAATGAAGATCAGAAGCTCAGAAGAGATGACGCACATGAAGCTCAGAAGGGAAAGCGCATTAATTTGTAGCCCTAATGGCTATAGCATTAATTTGTAACAAAAAAGAGAATCACTGGGCTAATAAATATGCCCTTAGAGCACAAGGAAGCTTATAGCATATAGAATTAATTCCAACTTAGACAATTTTCAATATCTCAACATTTCACGTATACCAATGCAATGATTTTATATCTCCAATGCAACTTAGACTAGTGCCTAATCAATTTGATTAATGGAGTCTCTCGTATAAGAGATAGTTTTGTTACTTCGCTCGGGGTGTAAGCCCTTTTACTCCCTAGAGAAAACAAAACCAGCAACGTAAATCTAGGAGGGTGTAAGCCCTTTTACTCCTCCTATCAACCTTTGCAAAATATAGCTTATTCAAATATACCAAGGTAGACTTGATGGATGGTTTATTCCATTATACTCCTCCAAGGGTCTATAGTAATGCTTGAAATAAGAAGAAACCAAACAACAAATGCATAAATTACTTAACAATTCCAAGAATAACATGAAGAAACCCTTATTTATCAAGTATATTCCACCACATACCAAGAACAAAGCATCGAAGAGATAGCTCCTACCTTTATTTCACCAAATTACCAAGTACTAGTATCCAAGAGACATTCAATAAAGAGATAGAACAATTTTCTCAAGTAGGGTAAAAATTTCATCTAAGAGAGTATGAAACTCTTAAAGTTATGATCTAAAATGGCAATGGGGTGACCTATTTTTATAGGAGGTCACATAAAACCCATTTGTCCACAATTCAAAATGTCAACAACAAATTAGAGAGAATGACTTCCTCCTTTTTCCTTTACAACTTTAAAATTCAAATTTAGAAAAATAAAATCCCCTTTTAGGGGTGACGTCATGCCCTAAAGGGTGGAGTTTGGCCACTAGGAGAGACGTTTTGGCCTAGGGTGAAAATCAGTGGGCCTCCAAAGGCCATATATTCTTCTAATAAGTGTTATTTGCATCCCAAGTGTCTCTCTCTCCATAAACCCAAGCCACGTCACCATCAAAACACCTTGTACCATCAAACCCTAGCCTTCCAAGTGATGACGTCATGCCCCAAAAGAGAAAAGTATGGCCCCCAAAGGAAAACGTTGGGGATGAAAAGGCTAGCAAGTCACCTCCAATGGATAATCAAATGCCTCCAAAGGCAACTTCCCTCATCCAATATGTCCCAAGGAGAGAGGGTGCATTATCCAACTTGTGGGCTTCATGTCCCAAGTGAAGGTCCAAGGAACCTTGTGCCTCCATGTTCAAAATTTCACCTGTCAAGGACCTACAAAGACAAAAAAATAAGTCCTCCAAGGGTCCAAAAGTCACAATATCATGCTAAGTAAGCCATATACAATAAAGGAACCACCCTAACATGTGCATCAAATCCCCCCTTTTCAAAATAAACAAATGTTGAAAGACCTTATACAATTTGCCAAATTTAAATATGGGAGGCGTGTCATAATGCCTTATTTGGTGAACCAATTCCTCAAGTAGGATATGTTCCCAAGGAGAAACCTTTCTAATTCATGTATTGAATGTGAGGTGGATGGTGTTATACTTATAGGTATGGGGTTTCATGACATACAAGGGCTCGTATTGTCTCATTTATGGATGCCTTTGTTGAGGGCTAGCGACATCCTTTACCTCTTTTTGTTTTTAAAGCATATTTTTCCAAGCCCTTTATTATCCATTTATGTTGCATGTGTCACCAATTTGAAGACGATAAGGGGCACTAAAAAGGAAATGCATGTCCCACATACGCTCTACCTTGGTTCGCATTCCTTTCCAAGTTGAAGACAATACAGGGCACTAAAAAGGAAATGCATAGCTCACAAACGCTCTACCTTGGAAAGTGTTATTAATTAATTAGTTATTTATTTTATGGGTCCTTCACTTTTTATAGAAGCGTTTCATTGTTCTCAGAATCCTGGGGTGAGATTTTATTGCATGATGTTTTTTCTAGGGTACCTCCGAGCCTAGTGGCCCCTTCTTCCCATGAAATGAGGTGCATGCCCTTCTTGGGTTAATAAGCATGAAAACCTTAAATATGGGGAAACAGAGGGGAAGAAGTGATGGAAGGTGGAAAGTATGAGCGGGAATGCTATGATGACCCTTCAAGGAGAACCCCCAATAGAAACCCTTTCCTCGAGGATGGCCACTTACTAGGAAATCATGACACTCACCAAGGTGAAATAGGGAAAAAAGCATAATTTCCAAGAAAATGTTTTCAAAATCAAGAAAGGATCCTCAGCAACATGTACAAATGCTTCAAATATTAAAATGACACTTACCATGACACCGGACTTGTTACCTCATGGAGTAAGACTTGTTGTCCTTTATGGGCCAAGCTGGGTGTGGTGGATGTTGTTTCCACCGATCAGATGGTGACATGTGGTATGATAGGGGACCCTTCCTTCTCATATACCTCTTGTTACTCCATGTCTGCATCATGAGGGCCTAGATACATTATCTCCTTATTTATCCCTAGGAATGGGGGATAACGGGACCTCTAGAAAAGGTCATGGTAATAATTATTCCTTTGATTGCTTATGTGGTTGTTGGCAGCAATAATATAATCTCTATTTTTACAAGTTGCCTACACAGGGTTTTTAAATTCTCGTTATTCGTCACAACCTTTCTCATTAAATGACACTTGTTACTCGTCGCTTTGTACGTACCTACTTTTCGATTTTTGTTTTCATGACTGGAAGCATGAAAACTCACAACTGGAATTCATACTTGATTTCATTAAAGGGTTAATGTTCATATGGTCTATTGTCGAACTGTCGTATTTCGCTATAAACCTGGTTGTTTTCATGGTTATAACCCCTTGGTCTTGAACACGCCTTGGTTACATGAGTATAAAACCTCCACTCATTTAGCATTTGACTAATGTTAATGTGGTTTGATTTATAAAATTTGTATTGATTCAATTGTTTATTTGATATATTAATTTTGTGATCAAATCGTGGATAATCACACTATTGTTTTCAATTGTTATGATCATTGTGCATACCATTATGCCGAGATGTCATTCCAAGTACAGCGTGGTATTATGGTTTTTCATGGCCTCGATCTACATGACTTCTCTCACACACATGGTAATTAACGCTCATGCCTACCATTTCGAGTTGTCTTTGCATTGCATTGAGGAAACTCAGGGCGATGGCTCTGTGTTTATTCTATCAAACCCTACCTCTGAATCGCGTGTCTATTCCTTGTTGTTAGCCATGGCTCCTGTGGTGAGGATTGAGCCCAACGGTGTCCAGACATTGTTATCATTTGATAATGCCAGAGATGACTTAGAAAGGAATGGTTGGCGTGTGTTTGTTGAAAAGTTCGAGGGTTTTAATTTAAGAGTTTCTCAAGAATTTGCATTGACGTTCGACGGTCACAGAGAAAAAATAGGAGACGTCCAGCTTGAGTTAAATGAAGATTTTATTAGCCAAGCCACCGGTCTACCAGCTGTGGGACAAAAATGGTTCAAAAACTCAAAGGTTGAAGAGGTTCCCTGGTCATTGTTATTCACCTCAAGGAGGATTACCAGCTGCGACCGAGGTATGCATGTCTCAGCTTTAAAACCTAGATGGCATGATCTGTTAGCTATTGTGAAACAGTTCGTTACCTGTGAGGGGAGATATGGGTTGGTTTTCTTGTATCACTTGCGATTTCTCATGAGTTTTATCGATTTCCCCTTGAACATGCCCTATCTTCTCCTTCGAAGTCTATACAAAATGGCAAAGCGTTTTAAAAGGCAGAAGTCTGATTCTAGCATGTTCCACCATTGTTTGATCAAGATTATTATTATACATCAGTTGAAATTAAACGATGATTGTTGGGATACTTTTCTGTTATGAAATGGTTTTGGCAGCAGTGAGTTGGGACAGGTTGTCAAGCCTGTCGTCACAGAAACCCTCATCAATCCTACCATATCTCCTCCTTTGCTCTTGCCCTATGATCCTATTTCTAATTTGGAACCCTCGACCTATCCTGGCACTACCCAATTAGAAAATACATAAGAAAAAAGTGTAAAGGAAATGTTGATATCAATTATAAGAGTAAAAGGGTCGCTTGTTGGGTTTCACTATGTGCCAGAAATAAACCTAAGCCCTATGCAGATCAAAACACAATTGTGTTAAGCGAGGATTCCGATTCGGAAATTGAAAGATTCCTACCCGAAGAATATCCATATTCATATGGACTTTGCTCTGATAAACCCTATGATTATGTTACAAGCCTTCCACCGTGTCTAAAAGACAATCCTAATTTCCCTGGAATCAAACTCAGTAATGAACCTACAGGTCAAATGGAAAATTCCCCACCTATTAATACTATCACTGCTAATACACAGTCTATTCAGCCACAATGTCATGAATGTCAATCATGGATCGATAGGTATTACAAAGACGTGCCTTTACTTCAGTATCGGCTTAAATCCTTGGAAGACCAGGTGAATTTGCTAACGAAGGAGAATAGAAGACTTCAATCTGTAGCTCAAACCAAAGACAAACGACAAAAAACCACAGGGTCTATTGTTTTTAAGAACGTGGAAGCAGCAACTGCAATAGTAAATTCAAAGATTGCTTGATTATGTTGAATCCCTTAATTTGAGGTATGATTTTTTTTAAATAAGTTTAGGATGATTTTGTCTTTTTCAAATTAGAATACACGATTTGTTTGCACAGATTACCTCTAGTCTGTTTTGATTGATTCAATAGAATATGATTCTAGTTATAATTATAACTAGCTACAGAATCGTGAGATTCTGTAGCTAGTTGGAAAAATTC
>ML781263.1:65852-77202 GCA_009831015.1 Picea engelmannii
TGTTGGGTTTTCTTCCCCTAGAGGGTTTCCCAGGATAAATGTTGTGTCTCTTGTGAATGTGTATTTCTCAGTGATCTTGTTCTTATTATGCTCTTATCTAATGAAATGCAAAGAACTATAATAATGGCATAAACATTAACAGCCTGGACCACCTTGGAAGGGCTCTTTGGAAAATAGGATGAGATGAGGGGACACATGTTGGAGGTGGAACTACTCACATTGGATCCAAAAAGCTTCAAAAATATCCAAGATTTCTTTACAAAATTCAAGGATTTATTGTCGCAACTCAAAGATTACGGGGTTGATAAATCAAAGGAGGAGAAACAAATGGTTCTCACCATTATCTCCAAGATTGGTCATGAATTATCTGTATTCATATCCACATTCCATACTGTCAGATTCGCCTCTGGAGCCACCTGGAAGATGCCTTCTCTTGAGGACTTTATCGAATCCTTGACACAAGAGAAAACTAAGCTCATCAACATGGGCACAATCAAAGGCCCAAGGGCGCATGCACTCACTGTGCATGATGGAAGCCAAAAATATCATAAATCTAAAGATAAAGATAAACAGAAAGATCATGCACATCCGAAGAAGGAAGGGTACACAAAACCCTTCACCGGTGCCTCTAGATCCAAAGGGGAAAAGGGGAGAAATGCACGTATTTTCACAAAGGATTCCATTCAGAATCTACATGCATGCAAAAAAAAATAGATCTGATGTCTCAAATACTTCAGCAAAACAACCTTGGATATCACATCCCCGAGGGTGCAAAGAAGAAGAAGCCAGAAGATCTGAATTCCAAGAAAGGCAATTCTAGACATGCCTTAATTGCAATAAACTCCTCTCCTGATGTTTGGATCGTAATTTAGGAGAATCACATCACATGGATACCTTAGAAGTAGTATATTCTTCATTGGATGCATGCAAAGGTCCTCCTATTATGATGGGGAACAACTCTTTTGTCGAAGTCACTGGTAGAGGAAGGATTGAACTCAACAATGAAAGCTTCAATATGTGTTGCACATGTGTTGTTCGGATAATCCACAGTTGGTGTCATTTCGTCATCGACGTTTCGAATCTAAATTGTGATTCATCATTAGGACTAATCGTCGAATGAGAGCTAGTTGATCGTCGTCAATTAATACTTTAAATGCAAGCCAATTTGTAGTTTAAAAGTTATTAACTAAGTCGGCTATCCTAATTTAGTTAATGAGACTTATTAATTATTACCTATGGATATAAATCTAGGGTTTTGAGGATGATTAGGAGGTTATTTATTTATTATTTTTAGGGTTTAGTCGTGACAATTTATTAGATTGATTAAATATGAGTATTACTTGTTTATGATTAGGATGATCGAGTAAGTTAATAAGTTAATAATTAGTGTGTATAAGTATATAGAAATCTAGGTTATAGGAGGCTTTTAATTATTTATTTGTTTAGGGTTTTAGGTAATATAGAAATCTCATTCAACGATTAGTCCTGATGATGAATCATGATTCGGATTTGAAACGTTGATGACGAAATGACACCAACTGTGGATTATCCAAACAACACATGCGAAATTCCTCACCATAGAAACTTAAAAACAGCAATGTGTTGCACGTTCCCAAACTTTTTGTCAACCTTCTCTCCATGTATCAAATGACGAATTCTGGAACCGGAAAGAAAGTCATATTCACACAAAATTCCATGGACATCTATGACATGCAAACCAACTCCAAGGTTTCTATTGGTGAGGTAAATCATCAGTCTAGATTGTATACATTTTATGAATTCATTGAACCTGATTCTGCTTTACTGCTTACTCATGATGATTAAAGTAGAAGGATATGGCACGAAAGGTTTGGACATTTGAATGTTAGATACATGCAACAGCTTAGCAAGAAAAGATTGGTTGATGGTCTACCAGACATCCATTTCTCCAAGGGATTATGTGAGGGATGTGTTCTCGGAAAACACCCTCAAGAGAAATTCGACAAAGTAAAGTCTCAACGAGCTTCCGCACCTTTAGATCTAATCCACAGTGACCTTATGGGTCCTTTTCGCATCCATCCATTAGAAAAGAGAGGTTTTTTCTCATTTTTTTTTGTGATTTCTCATGTTTTACATGGATCTACTTTCTCAGGGAAAAATCTGAGGTCTTTCAACACCTCAAAGATTTCAAAGCCTTGGTCGAGACACAGTCTGGAAAGAAGATCAAAGTCCTCCGAACTAATAATGGGGGAGAGTATGTAAATCATGAGATCCATAATCTTTTCCATGAGGCAGGGATTCAGTTGCAGCACACAGTTCCATATACTCTGCAGCAAAACGGAGTTGATGATTGGAAAAACAGATCTCTAAAGGAGATGGCATCTTTCATGTTGCATGCAAAGTCTCTACCACAGAGACTATGGGCCGAAGCACTTAATTTTGAAACATACATCCAAAATAGATCTCCCCATAGATCTGTCAAGGATAAGACCCCCTACGAGGCATGGAGTGACCTCAAACCGAAAGTCACCCACTTTCACATTTTTTGGTCCACAAAGCATTGAGTGCATTTTTTGGTTCGTGAAAAGAGGAAGGCACTTGGTCCACAAAGCATTGAGTGCATTTTTTTTGTATATCCCAATGGTGTGAATGGATATAGGATTATTGATATTTCCTCGGACCAGATCATCATTGAGCGAAGTATCCAATTCGATGAAAGTGTCTCGCGTTCACCTCAGCAGTCACATGCAGATGCCTTCATTCTTCCACCTGTCCGAGATGATGAGCATGCACATGCCAACTCTTCCTCTGACGAGAGTTTTGATTTAGAGGACTTAGATTATTCAGATTCAGAGTCAGTACAGTCAGATGCAAAGTTAGAGAATCCATATGTAGTTGCAGAGCCAAAGTAGAGGCCCAAGTGGGCATGGACTACTCTTCAGGATGTAGGGGATCTCGTTGGTGATCCAGTCGATACTAGGAGGACTCGATCTGATTTCAAGTAGCCTCCTATTGCACTCACTACCACTGAACCATTTCCCTCCAAGCATCTTTTCTTGGTTCAGTCTTTAGATCCATAGTCTTATGGCAAGGCTGTTGGAAATCCCTTTTTGGAATCCGCCATGCACGAGGAGTACAACTCCCTCCTCGAGAACTAGACTTGGTATCTAGTTCCCCTTCCTTCTGGGAGGAAACTTGTCAGATGCAGATGGGTCTACAGGACCAAGATTGCAACGAATGAACAGATTAGCAGATACAAAGCCAAGCTTGTCACCAAAGGCTTTCAACAGGTGCATGGTATTGACTATGATGAGACCTTTGCTCCAGTAGCGAAGATGGATTCCATACGATTGGCACTTTCCATTGCGGCGGCCAAAGGATGGTAAGTCCATCAGATGGACGTGAAAAATACATTTCTTCATGGTGATATCTCTGAGGAGATCTACATGGAGCAGCCCCAAGGATTTATGTCGGACTCATATTTGTTCTGTCGACTGAAGAAGTCCCTTTATGGCCTCAAGCAGGCCCCGAGGGCATGGTATGCCAAGATGGACTCCAATCTGTTATCACATAACTTTGTACATTGTAAATCAGACCCGAATGTCTACATTCTCAGGATGGTTGATTCACTTCTACTTGTAGTTATGTATGTTGATGATTTTTTGATCATCGGTTGCTCGACTTCAACGTTTGTTGCATTCAAGAGGATTCTACATGACAGGTTTTTTATGACGGACATGGGTCTACTACACTTCTGTCTTGGACTCGAGATCAGTCAATATGCATCAGGAATCAAACTGTCTCAAGCCAAATATGCACGAGATCTCCTTGAGAGATTTCACATGACAAATTGCAACTCTGCTCCGACTCCTTTCCTATCAGGGGTAAAACTTGAGGATGGCAGGGAGACTCCACTGGTTGACAACACACTGTATAGACAGCTAGTTGGGATATTTTTGTATCTTGCACACTCCAGACTAGACCTCTCATATCCAGTTGGCATAGTTTCCAGGTTCATGCAGGAGCCGCATGAGCTACATTGGAAAGCTGCAAAGTGTATCCTTCGATACGTACAGGGCACCATCACCTTTGGGATTCATTATGCAACAGAATCTACATTAGATCTTATTAGGTTACTGATTTCGACTAGGTTGGCAATAGCACTGATCGCAAGTCCACATATGGTTACTCACTCAGTCTTGGTTCTAGGCCTATCTGTTGGTCGAGAAAGAAGAAAGATACCATTTCTCTATCTTCAGCTGAGGTAGAGTACAGAGGGGTAGTTAACATAACCATTTGAGCTATGTGGCTACAACATTTTCTCACTAAGTTGGGCATTCAGTTTCATCGGTCGATCGTCATCTAGTGTAACAACCAGAGCACTCTAAAGTTCTAGAGGGATCCAATTCATAGGCAGTGGACGAAGCACATCGAGATCCAAATGCACTACATCCAGTACTTAGTACATGAGGGGATCATCAACTTACAGTTCTGTCCTTTAGCAGAATAGATGACAAACATCTTCACCAAGACCTTCACTGAGCAGAAGTTCCATTCTCTGCAAAGTCGTCTTGGAGTGAAGGACATAGTTGCCTAGCAACTATAGTTTTTCTTTTTACATGCATTGTACCTTGAGGGGGGGGTTCCCATGAGTTTTTCCCTCTTTCCTCACTTTATTTCAGTGTATCTTTTGTATTTGGGTACCTAACATGGCCTCATTGTCGGGACCCATTCTTTATTTTCACCATAGTGATGTTCAGAGGGGTTGTTGGAGTTACTTCACACACACCTAGGATTTATTTTTCCTAAGTTTTTTCCTTGTTTATTAGTCATAATTATTCATTATCCGGTCTCCTATATTTTAGGGGAGAATATTCCACCTGGAGAATATTCTCTTTAAGTTGACACTTCAGTTTGACTAGTTGAGTTGAGTTTAGATGTTGCATTGGTTTTGTCACCATGCAACATTGGGATCATCACCATGTTAATTCGACCTGGCCTTGGTATCATCACCAGACTGGCGCATTACCCTTGATTCCCTGAGTTAACTCCTCACTACTCTCTGTTCATTCAGTTAACTGAAGACTAGTTGACTAGTTAACTCAACTAGGTGGAAGTTCACTCCCGTAACTGCCTGAGATCCTAGACTAGGTGGCAGTTCACTCATGTAACTGCCTGAGAGCCTAGACTAGGTGGTAGTTCACTCTCGTAACTGCCTGAGAGCCTAGATTAGGTGGCAGTTCACTCCCGTAACTTTTGGTGTGTGTCCAGATCACTCTATACCACCACTATGGCGCATTGGTTCTCCTCCAGTGCGCACTCATTGAGTTATACAGAGTATATCATGTGTAAATTATTCATTATTCATAACGGTTAATGAGAATTATTTCATTCTTTCTCTCCTTCTTTTTCTTTTTCAATTTATCTTTGCAAATGTGTGTAGTATTTTCTAGCTAGATATATTATGTGCAGGTTCAAGACATTTACATCGTCGACTCTGGTTGCAACTATCATATGGATAAAGATGCTTCTCTCTTGTCTTCATTAAGTGAAGGTACAAAATATATATATATATATATATATATATATATATATATATATATATGTAGTAGATTATTATGCACTTACTATTGTTGGTTGTGGCAAGTGTGAATATCAAAATGTTGTGATCACTTATGGGTATCATGTACCTAGTTTGAGTACAAATTTTTTGTATGTACCCCAACTAAATCAGACTTGTAAGAAGGTAGAGTTTTGAAAATGTCAATTTTTTGTGAAGGATATGCATAAAAACTTTGTTGTTGTTGCCAAGGGTTTTATTGACCCTAAAGATAGACTGTATAAGTTATGTGACTTTCCCAAGAAAGATCCAGGACCGACAAAACTAATAGATTAGATCGGTGACTGCAACAAACTTTGGCATGAAAGACTTGAACATCTAAATTTCTAAAGCTTGAAACTGATAGTGAAACACAGAATAGTTAATAGACTAGCTAAGGTTGTTCCCCCTAATGGAGTATATGAAGGATGTATGCTTGGAAATCATCATCAAGTTGCCTCTGAAATAGGGAAATCTCGGAGAGGAATGACTCAGCTAGAACTTGTGAACAATGACCTATGTTCCTTGAAAACACCTCACTGGCTAGTGCAAGGTATGTATTGACCTTCGTTGATGAATTTTTTAGATATACTTGGGTAATATTTCTTAAAGAATAAGAATCATGTCATTGAAAATTTCAAGGAATTTAGGGCATTAGCTAAAAAGTAATGTGGTTGACCTATGAAATGTTTAATATCAAACAATGGAGGAGAATATGTAAGCAATAATTTTGGAATCTACTTGTCACATATTGATATCTCTTGGAATAGATTTGTACCTTACATACCTCTGCAGAATAACATTACCAAAAAAAAATATAGACTTTGGTAGAAATGGCATATTGTTTTCTTCAGCCAATGGTCTATCGACTAAGTTTTGGGCAGGAGTTATCTATTACTCAAACTAATTGTTGAATTTGATTATGACTAACGTTGTATGGGATGTGACTCCATTCTAAAAATGGAGTGGGAATAAACACTCAATCAAACATCTTAGAATCTTAGAATGTATGGCATGGCCTCACTTTCCTATTGATATAAGGAAGATATTGAATTCTAAGAGTCATTCTTGTATCATGATGGGATACTATGAAGAGTTAAAGGTTTATGGGTTGTTTGACCCTATCAAATAAGATATTATCAGCAAAAGAGATTTTTTCTTTGATGAAAATACCTTAGGTGTCACTCTATTGAATTCCTCTTCTAGTTTATTGAGCAACGCGCCTTTGGAGATTATGTGAAGTCCTAGATTGACTGAATACTTCACAGGACCATCAACTAGACAAATGAATTCTTTATATGAATCGACATCTAAACTACCTTCCTTAACAAAATCGACCATAAATGTGGAACCCCTTTCGGGTCCAATAATCATGATCTTGGTATAAGAACTCCTTCAAAAAATGGTTTTGTATTCTTGGATGGGCGACCAAGACAATCAAAGTTAATGGGGTTGATGCAGGAGATATGAATGACTCAACAAAAAATAGAAGTCAAAAAAAAATTGGTATTGTTGCTCTAATGGCATGTGTGTTAGAGGCATGTCATCCAAAGACATATGTAGATGCACATGGTCAACCTAGATGGGAGAATGCTATGGTTGATGAGTATAATTCCTTGATTAAGACTGAAACATGGGATTTAGTTCCTTGACCTTAAGGAAAGAATGTGGTGAAGTGTCAAAGGGTCTACAAGACAAAATTTTCATTTGAAATTTTCGTTGAAAGACACAAGGCTCATTTGGTAGCAAAAGGATTTTCTCAACAAGAAGGCATTGAATACATTGGAACCTTGCCCCATTTGCAAAGATGAATGCTATTTGACTTATTCCTTTGATTGTTGCTTACTTTGGATGGGGGGTACATTAGATGTATGTTAAATGTCCATTTATACACAATGATTGTACCAAAGATATTTATATGTAGCAAAACCCCAATTTTGAAAGGATGGCAATGTTATGTACCAATTGAAGAAATCATTGTATGAGAATATTGTTAATTTTTTTCTCAGTATCAGTTTCAAACATTGTGAAACACATCATAGTATCTATGTGTTGCATGTAAATGGTGAAACATTTATTGTTTCATTATATGTGGATGACTTGGTCATTATTGGAAGCAATGTTGATCTAATTCTAGGTTTGAAGAAACAATTAACAGATACAGTTGAGATGATTGACCTTGGTCTATTGCATTTCTTTTTAGGCATCCAAGTATGACAAATGGATGACACTTTCTTTATCTATCATCCTAAATATGTGTTGAACCTTTTTAAAAATTTCAGAATGGACGACTGTAACTATGTGCTACACCATATTAGTCAAGAGTGAAGCTAACCAAGAAGTGTGATTCTCTTAAATTTGATGCTACACTTTATCCACAAATTGTTGGTAGCCTTACCTATTTAACTCGTTGCTGACTTAATATTTCCTTTATTGTTGGCATGTTTTCTTGGTGTATGCAAGACCCATGAGAAAGTCACCTTAAGGACACAAAGAGAATCGTTCATTATATCAAGGGAAATTACCAACTTGGTATAAAATATTGCAGAGATAAAGTGAACCAATTGGTTGGTTACACTAACTCGGATTAGGTTTGAGATGGTGACAACTAAAAGACAACATCTAGTTGTGTGTTTCCTCTTGGCTCTAGACCCATAGTCTGGGATTGTCAAAATAAAAGGGTGGTCTCTATTATTACCATGGAAGTATAATAGTGGTGTAGTGCAAGCTACCATAGAGGTAATATGGATTTGACATCTCATGGGTGAATCTGGTTTTCTAGTCAATACATTGACTATTGTATATTGTGAAAATCAAAGTGTGATACATGTTGGAAAGAATCCTATTTCCCACAACAAAATGAATCATGTATAGCTTTATGCTCATTGCTTGAGATAGTTAGTTGTGAAACTTGTTTGTTGTAGAATAGATGATCAGCTTGTTGATATATTTATGAAGCCTCTTTCAAAAGCTTAGTTTGTGAAACTTCAAGATATGTCTTGGCTTTAGGAAGCTACAATTATGGGGTGTGTATAGAATTAATTTCACCTCCAAATATATACAGTATTGTGCTAAAGGAGAGGTGTGCGAAAAATAGGTTATGCAGGTTCATCGCACCTTTGGATCTTCTAGGGACAATCAATGGATGGTGAATAGTCGACTAGGAGAGTCGATTGAGTTGTTGCCTAAGTGGTCGACTATGCATTCAATGTGTTAGACCATTAAACCAAAGTAGTCAACTAATGCATAAAACAAGGTAGAAATCAAGTATTTTGTTATTCCCCCTCACCAATCTATGTTGACCTCCTCTTCTTCACTTTAAGGGATTTGGTTACATCTTTGTGCTATATAAGATGGCCTTGTGGGTCAATCTAACAAGTGATATATGAACATGTGTGATGTGTATTATGTATGGAAATATTATGGTTCCTCACATTTTTATGTATGTTGATCTATGCTCAGTTGTGCTTAAGTGATATAACGACATCTTTAGACACCACCTCTCTTTTGGAATTCTAGTCACTTGATCTACCAAATTCCTTGTTTCTCCAACATAGACAATAGTAGAAATCCTTCTTTAAAGAATGAATGACCAACAATACATCATTCTTCAAGGGTTATTTCACCAAAATATCAAGAGGGCCTAAACATGCCACACTTAACCTCTAAACCCTTGTTAGGGAAGTCCTCAAAATAGAGTGAACAAACCTAACCAAGAAATTGCAGCAATAAATCTCCTTCAATAAACACAATGACTACAACAAGAGAAAGGAAGGGTTTCACCTCAACCCTAGCATTCTCTTATTGGAGAAAAACGACTTCTATAAATATTAATCCATCATATTAGTATTAGTAATTTCTTGCCATCAAATCAACCTAAGAAAAGTAAAAGAAAGATGAACAACCTCACATTAAAATGCCCCTTAACTTCTTCCTCCCAATAGATATTCAACAAATGTTGGAGGGGATCTCCCACACTTCCAACCATGCCTCTAGAAAATGAATCTTTCCTCTATGTGTATCTTTATCCTTCCCAAAATTGGGCTTCACCCATTGAGCATTTAAAAAATGAAAAATAATTCATAGAAAGTCTCTTCCTACCCAGGGCACACCTACCTACAGATTTCTTACGTGCTTTGGAGCCTTCCTTAGCCCTAACACACCACTTGGAGAGACATATAGCACTAATGCACCTCCTCATGAATAACGATGATGTCCTAATTTGATCTTTCTTTGTCTTATAGGTCCAATTTTGACTTGGGACCTCATTTAATTTGTATAGGTATGTTGGTCCAATGTCATCATTCTAATTCTTTTGAGTATGCATTTGTTATTTGTGAGGGGATTGGACTATGCCAATCATACATGTGAAATTCCTTACGCAATGGAATTTCCTCGAAATATGTAAAATGTGCCTCAAAACAAGTTTCCTTGTCCCAAATGTCTCATGGGTGAAGCATGCCTCCAAATATGTGGAATATGCCTTGAATAATATATAATTCCCTATAAATTCACTTTATCATGCTTTTAAAACACTTTTTGCAACATATGTTGCTCTTGAAAAGGGTATATTCATGATCAAGTTGCCAAGACACTCCCTGGAAGTGAAATGTTCATCATCCAATGATATCCTTTGACCAAACTAGTGCTCTAATCTAGAGCATTCCTTCGTCAACTCTTTCATTTGACACTTGTCATGCCATATGCCTCCTCCAAGCTAGGGAATTTTTGCTTTGGACTTCCCATGTGCAAGGTATTTCTACTTTTGGTTGTATTTGATCCATTAACTTTCCATAAATCATGTTATGGAGACTTGATGTGGTAGTGCATTCTTATTCTAGGGATTATTTCCTGCATAAGTCACCGATGTGGTCCTAGGATGAAATATCTTGGTGCAATGTGCTTTCATCACCTATAACTATGATTTAATTCCAATGGCCTTATTTCTTGCTTGATAAGAGAGGTAAGGCCAGTGGAAATGAGAAATGAATCATGCATTTTGGGAGGGTGATTGTTGGCCCTCGACCAAGTTTTGAGGAAACATTGGTCTACGTTGACCACTTTTTGGACTTCGACGCAGTGATCGAGGACGGAACGCCCAGGCGGAGCTGAGATCGCAGATCTCACTTATTTTGTGGGCTTTGTGGACCCAGCAAGGGGTTCATTAGGGTTTTGTATTAGGTTTTATGGGATGTCATCCCATGGGTTTACCCATGATTAGGCCTTTTTGTAAATGTAAAAGTATAAATAAGAATAAGATTGTAAGAATGAAAAGTAGTGGTAGAAGGGGATGTAATTGGCTAAGTAAAAGAGGCAAGTAGATCTAAGTTTCTTTGTGCAACAGAACACGTATGTAAGGTTTTGTGCTTGATAGAGCAGTTGGCTTTGTGCCTTGACCTGATTTTGGGAATTGGATCTGGTGCTTAGTGCGCAGATCACATGTCTGGTGCGAAGCTTGGCTCTGTGGCTTGGTGCACAGGAGCAGAAGAATGTAAGACATTGAAGCCTAATAAATAAGAAAAGCAGTTGGTGGACGTAACCCCATACTGGGGTGAACCACGTATATCATGTGTTGATGGTTTGCTTTGTGCTATGATGTGTATGCTGTGAATCTGCTTAGTGCATTGATTGTTGTTAAGAACCAAATATCAATATAGCATAGAAAATCCTCAGAAAAAGTACTCAACGCCTTGAAAAAGAGATAATTTCAGATAATAAGCCTCTTCGAGGGGGCAACCTCCTTTTACCCCACTTAAATGTTCAAGTACAAGA
>ML781263.1:79737-103256 GCA_009831015.1 Picea engelmannii
GAGATAATTTCAGATAATAAGCCTCTTCGAGGGGGCAACCTCCTTTTAGCCCACTTAAATGTTCAAGTACAAGATGATTCAAAATGAAAATGTCTCCTTGGTATATATAGGAGACTAGGAGGTATAATTACAACTAATGGCCTGAAGCGGACATAAATAAAATAACATTACTAATATAATATGCCCCAATGAAGGGGTAATGAGCCAATATTAGGGCTTAACAATTGTTATATATGATAGATAGATCTATGAATTCTTGGTGCTTTATTTATGTTGAATGTGTTAGATCTAACTTATGATGCTAAGTGCGATGTGTATTTTGTCATTGTCACTGCATCGATCTATCCTTAGGGTTGGTTATGCGATGTGAATGAATTTGATAACCTAATGCATGTTATCTTCTAAGTACTTTGTGAAGTGTTATAACCACATATTTGTGTCCCATCTTGGTTACAAACACCTGAGTCCTATAACCCCCCCTGCCTCTACCTCGGGTGAGACTTTTCCTGCTTTGCAGGTTTTACCGAAAGGGCCGGTAGTTAGGGTTTTGTTGGTGCGTTTTTGAAGCACTGAACTCTAGGTCTACCCCTCTGCCAACAAATGGTTATGTTGTCAGGACCTGAAACTGTGATTGTTGGGAACTAAAGTAAAGAAAAGAGAAGCTTTGTGCATAGATCTATTGTTGTAGCGTGTGGTACTCTACTTGACTTGTGAATCTCTGTGCTAAGAAAGAAACTCGATCTAAGAAAAGAGGTAAGATATTGAAAAAGGTAAAGCCTTATGCTTTGATAAGAGTAAGATAAGTGGAATTTTTTGTTTCGAAAGAATGAATTTAAGTATGTTTAATAGATTTTTTCTTAGTCTGAAAGCTAGGGTGTAGAAGGAAGAAAGAGTTGATCTAAGTAAGGCAAATAGAAATGAAGAAATATATGTTATTCCTATGCATAGAAAGAATTTTTGGACTAAAAATTGGATGAAGGAACCTAGAAAGAATTTTTGCAGATTGCAGGTCCAGCACTGTTATCCTAGTGCGCAGCACAAGAGGAAGAGAGGATTGACACTCTGTTATAACTACAGAAGACCGGGACATCTTGCTAAGAAATGCCCTGGTATAGGTCTTATTTTTCTTTGTTGTAAAATTGTTGGTCATGAAGTTGAGGATTGCCCAAGGACGATTGCTAAAGTTGAACAAATGAACATGAGTCAAGAGAATAAGAGAATGTTAGAAGATCAAAAAGAGAAAGGATCGGAGGAAGTTCATACTACATTAGTACAGTTAAAAGAAGCAATGAATGATCACAAAGATGTCAATTTATAAGAAATCATGAAAGAAAAACAGCACATAAGTGCAAGAATAGGAGACTTCAACATAGACTGTGTCATGGATGAGGAAACACCAGTGAATATTATGACAAAAATCACTTGGGAAATTTTGGGAAAGCCTACTGCAGTACCTTCACGGGGAAGGATAGGCTTGTTTAAAGGAAAGATAATAACCCTATGTGGAAGAGTTACTAATGTACCTGTTATTGTTCATGGAACATCAACAGAAGAGGAATTTAAAGTTATTAGGTTTACTGAGAATAGCGCCCCATTCCCACTTTTGTTAGGAAAGACTTGGATTGAGAAGGATCAGATCAGAAGGAAAGCAAAGGAAGAAGCTACAGAAAAGAAAATGCAAGAACTAAGGGATTTCATAGCTAGGAAAATAGATCGACTGATAGAAGAATGAGAAGTTAAGTCGAAGTAGCAGAAGGCAAGAGAATTAGTTGTCGAGGTCGAAAGAACGCAAGAAGGTTTGAAGGACATGTCCATGCAAGAAGAAAGTAAATCCACCCAAGAAGTGGTAAGGGAAAGTATATTAAATTCTAACCCATTGGAAGTACATCAGCACTGCGAAGCCACTACAATAGGAGAAACTAAGAATAAGAATGGAAAGAGGAATCCAGAAATAGTTAGAGAGACTCATATCACAGGAAAGAAGGCAAGGAAGCTCAGTAAGAAGAAAGCCAGGTTGGAAAAACTATAGGGAGTTACAGAGAAGACTTTGCAGGAGGTAGGTTTGCAGGATTTGAACCTCACTAGAACAGTAGAACCGCGCAGAATGGGACTTCACCTCGGCGAAGCTATATGACCGTTGGAGGTGCCCCAACCGTTAGAACGACACTCTAGAACAAATAGGAAATGAATTTATGGGTGAATAGACCACATTTGGGATGTTGATACAGCGCCATGACGGACAGATTCGCATTGATGGAAGCAGTCTTGCCCATTAGAAGAATCTGTTACGATGTTCTCTTATTTAACCCGTCCGACGTTGCATTGGGACCACTTTTCGCCATCTGTTATTAACGTTGCTAACAAAGAATTGATTGTGTGTCGAGATGTGATTTCAGAACCTAGACATCACCATCTACTTGTTTACCCCGTCTGTTCGTTCGTCTACCCCGACTTATCTGTTTAAAAGTGGAAATGTCGGGCGAACAGACTGAGTTAGAGAAGTCTGTCAAAGAGGTCCTTGAGAAGTTTATGGCTGACAGAGCTATGTCTCAAAGTGTTCAGGCATCATCGACTAGGGGACTACAAGATTCCCCTTCGATTGCATGATGTTTGGGCCGTACTAACCCCACGACTAAGAAGCGAAGTAAGCATCGCGACGATCTGGCTAATGCAAAGTAGATCCCGTCGATCTTACCTAATTATATCTCGCCTTTGGCTGGCGTGGTTAACCACGACAGCATCCCATGGGACTACGAGTACACTTTCATCACCGCGTACAACCTGAAGGGGATACGCGTAGTTGGAAGCTAGTTGGGACAGATCCCATCCCTAAAGAATAGTGACTTTAACCTTGGAGACAGAAATAAATATGGCATGCTCTCCCCTCATAGATACTTTATGAAGAAAACTGGGAAGAAGCCTTGCATAGTCTCCCAGCCTTGGATTAAGGAGTTGGCGTAGTCCACGATACTTAATGTAATGAAAATTCCTCATTTTGGCCGACATCGGGATGTTAACGCTTGCGTTAAACTCCTCTTGTCATGCTATCATGGTGGATACTTGTGGCTCGATAGGCGGATTATTGTGGATCCAGCGTTGATCCACCTGATCACAGGATTGAGCATACAGGGACCCGACCCTCAGCAGTTATACCCAGGGAAGACCTCAGATCGCTCCCTGGCACAGCGCATTAAGGAGGCAAATGGTAAAGCTGAGAAGGGAAAGTGAGGCTACAAGGTAGCCTCTATCCAGGATGGCTCAGTGCACCTCGCTTGCCAGCTCATAGCTAGAAAGATTGTAAGAAATAATCACCCCACACAGGTCACCGGGTTCGTGGTGGACCTCACAGGGAAATGCGTGGAGGGGATGCGGATGAATTGGGTGAGATACCTTGTCAACGATCTTGAGAAGGACTGTCGCAAAGTGCAGGATCAGGGATATGAGTTCCACTTCAGTTGGCTACTTATGTTGATTGCATTTGTCACTTGGCAAATGTCGGAAAGATATACCTTCATGGAGATTGAACCTTTGGAGTCGTTGTCCGCGAAGTTCTCAACCTTATGGTATACGAATGGCATGTCGAAGAAATGGTAGTCGAACGCAGTGTTCCATGCCTATTACCAGCAATTGAAGTTTTCCATAGAGTCATTCCCATGCATGACACCATTCACATTGCACCAGTATAGAGAACTAGATAAGTTCCGCGTAGATCCACATTTTATTTATATCACTGCCCACAGGGATGAGAGCAAGGAAGAATTATAGTGTTATTACAAGTTGACCGACAAAGACATGGAGCAAATCACCAAGGAGTGGTCGGAGGAGTTTCGTGTACCGATTGATGATGTTGAACTCTCCGACCCTGACATCATAGGAAGTTCATAACATAGAGACTGATGAGGAGGACAGCGCCTCGGAGGAAAATGGACCTGGCTCACCCACAAGAGGAGGAGGAGGAGACGAAGTAAATCAAGAAGTAGGAGGGGAAGAAGGAGAAAAGCGAGGAGAAGGAAAAGCTACATTGTCGAAGGATCCCCCTACCAAGACAGAAACACTGAAGAAGAGGGAGGTTTCTCTGCATAAACCTTCAGCAGGAAAGAAGACCCATGCTGGTAAGCCCCAGCTAGAGGCTATGCTCACAGAAGATGATATCAGTCTAGTTCATGGAGTGATGGAAGATGTGTCGGAATATCTCTTGTAGAGATACAGAGCGAAGCCAGAAGAACTATATGGTAGGATAGAAAAGGAATTGAGAGAAGTACAGGAAGTTATTCGCTCAGTCTGCGCAGTCCCTATTGCGCCTTTCTCGTCATAGACTGTAGAGTTAGGGGATGAACCAGCCCAACTTCGAAGACTTGCAGATGCAACGGAGGCTCGACTTCAGCGAGTCTGAGAAGAGAAGGAGAAGGCTATATAAGCCCTGAAGAAAGAGAAAGAAGAAGTCTTAGAGCAACTACAAGTTGCACGGTACTGTGTAACTGCGTATGAAAATGAGAAAGATGAGTTTCGGGTGATGATCGAGGAAGAAAAAGCGAAGATACATACGGAAAAGGACCAGCTACTCGTAGAGAAGACTGCAATCAAAGAAGTGGTGAGAAAATCACTTTGCTCTGTGCCAGGCTTGGCACAAGAGGAAAATGAGGCAGTCAAGGTTCAAGTGATGAAGCTCGTTGAGGCCATCCAGCAGCTTCAAGCAAGGGTAGAAGAGTTGGAGGAAGTCGCTAAGAGCGTAGTTGAAAGGATCAGAGCCCTTGCCTCAGAATGTAAACAGTTGAGCGACAGAAGCACGCAGACCTACAAACCTATCACGAAAGATCCAAAGCTTAGGAAGTTGGAAGGGCAACTACAGGAGGCGCAGCAACATGCACTGACAGTTCAAGCGCAGATGAAGTCACTCACTGTAGTCGAGAGAATGAATAGATCACAAGAACAGTGCGTATCCCAACAATAGATTATTTCCATCCATGGCAGAATAATGGAAGTCACACAGAGACTACAACCGGTGCAGAAGGAAGCATGCACAATGTTTGAAGAGATCAAAGGACAAGGTTCACAATTGGACCAAGTGGTTGTGACAATGGAACAACGCCTGGAAGGGCCTGTTACAGAGAAAATGATCCAGGAGTTTGCGGAGCAGGAAGCTCAGGCAAAGCAGCAAGTCGAGGTGGCTTGAGCTAATATCGAGGCCTTCAAAGAAGCATTGCCCAAATCTGAGTGACTCGGGACGAGTCACAGGTTAGTGTTGGGGGCATGTTGGCCCTCAGACAAGTTTTGAGGAAACATTGGTCTAGGTTGACCACTTTTTGTACTTTGACACAGTGATCAAGGAAGGAGCACCCAGTCGCAGTTGATATCATGGATCTCACTTGTTTTATGGGCTTTGTGGACCCATCAAGGGGCTCATTAGGGTTTTGTATTAGGGTTTATGGGATTTTGACCCATGGGTTTACCCATGATTAGGCCTTTTTGTAAATGTAAAAGTATAAATAAGAATAAGATTGTAAGAATGAAAAGTAGCCATAGAAGGGGATGTAATTGGATAAGTGCAAGAGGCAAGTAGTTATGAGTTGCTTTGTGCAACAGAACACGTATGTAAGATTTTGTGCTTGATAGAGGAGATGGATCTATGACTTTACCTGATTTTGGGAAGGTGGATCTGGTGCTTAGTGCGCAGATCACATGTCCGGTTTGAAGCTTGGCTCTGTCGCTTGGTGCACAGGAGCAGAATAATGTAAGAGATTGAAGCCTAATAAAGAAGAAGAAGCATTTAGTGGACGTAGCCCCACACTGGGGTGAACCACATATATCACATGTTGATGGTTTGCTTTGTGTTATGATGTTTATGCTGTGAATATGCTTAGTGCATTGATTGTTATATATGATAGATAGATCTATCAATGCTTAGTAATTTATTTATGTTAAATGCGCTAGATCTAACTTATGATGCTAAGTGCGATGTGTATTTTGTCATTGTCACTACATCGATCTATCCTTAGGGTTGGTTATGTGATGTGAATGAAGTTGATAAGATAATGCATGTTATCTTCTAAGTACTTTGTGAAGTGTTATAATCACAGATTTGTGTCCCAGCTTGGTTACAGACACCTGAGTCTTGTAACCCCCCATGCCTCTACCTCGGGTGAGACTTCGTCTACTTCGCAGGTGTTGCAGAAAGGGCCGGTAGTTAGGGTTTTGTTGGTGCGTTGTTGAAGCTTTGAACCCTTGGTTTTCCCCTATGCCAATAGTGACAACTGGCTCCATGTAGGGATTGCACACCCTTATGGAGTGCAATATAACTCCAAACTCTTTATTGTGCTTGCAAGCTTAATCAAAGGGTTGGATATTTGAGACATGATGGATCAAAATTTTCCAATCCTCTCCACACAACACAAATTTATTCAAACC
This sequence comes from Picea engelmannii, assembly GCA_009831015.1. Lineage (NCBI taxonomy): Eukaryota > Viridiplantae > Streptophyta > Pinopsida > Pinales > Pinaceae > Picea > Picea engelmannii. Next base: position 86,143 of record ML781263.1, read on the forward strand.
TAATTTATTACAAAAGAGTTTAGAATGTTCATCTAACTACTCATTCTCAAGGGGCACTACAAATAAAGGCATGAGCCGAAAATGCCAAACGTAACATAAATGAAGTCTCTTACTTGTAAAAAACAAGCTTATTCTTCTTACCTTAATTTGCAATAGGAATATTCAAATGCTAAGTGAAATTAAAGAGCCAATGTAACCATTGTGTCATCTCATAGAAAACATGAGATCTTCTCATGTATTTGGAAACAAGCCAAAACAAGACTACATCTAGCATGGTGCAAGCACAGGCTAGAGTCTTTGTCATAGTATAGATGAAAACTATAGTGACTTTTGAAGATAAAAGTAAACATAAAAATCATACCAAGGTTGGAATGTTTTGCTACATGATTGTTTTATCTAGTCTTAGATAAGGCTAATACAATAATCAACTTAGACATTTGAATATGTAAACCCATCATCAAGCTAGAAATCACCTCCATAGACCACCATATGCTTCTCCAAAAGATTATCTACATGCTCCAATATTTGTCTTCCTTGGCTACCATGAAAATCACCTATCATACCCTCAAGAAAAAAGGGTTTAGAAGGTGGCTCCAATATAAAATTGCAAAAATATTTTGCCCTCATTTGTTGCCCTCTATAAAACATGCCCATGAAGCATGCCACAAAATTTCAGAATTGGAAAAATAAATCAGCTCATGATGTGGAAATTGATACCCTCTTCTAGAAGGATAAAATATGCCACAATACATCCATGATTAAGCATGTTGTTTTCCCAAACATATTGCATCCCTAAAAACACATACTCCTGCTGATTTTTTGTACATATAAAGGGTACAAGTTGAAGTTATCAATGACCAAAAAACATTTGCATGAGTAATGTGATGAAAATTCTTCGTGTGATGCAACAAATCTACCCCATTGATGGTGGCACACTAATGTTGGTCAAAAATAAAATATGCATCACATACCTTAACACCATTTGGTTTTCCAAGACCTAAGGAGGTATGACCTTCAATGTTTTCTTCTTGCCCCACGAAATGGCTCCCAATGTTGTTTGGAAATGGAAATTGTCATTTCAGATTTTCCTCCATAAATCTCTCACTATTTTTTTCATAAATGGTATCTCCATAAATAAACCAATGATCCACATCCCATATATGTCTACTAGTCACAAAAATAGTTCTCACATCATTATCCTCTTGGCTTTCATGTTGTTTATCACATGAGCAAGTGGAAACACCCACAATTTCTTCATCCTCAAAGGGTTTCTCTACCACATTTATCATCTTCAAATCATTAAGGGATTCATCATAATATTCAAAATTTTGAAAAGGAACATAACTTACCAAACCCTTTTCCTCCTTGGAATCAAAGATCATGGTTGTTGGAATGTGCTCATGAAAGTGTACATAATCATCACAACATGTTTCTTTTGAGTCAAGATGGAATGGATAGTCTTCAATGGAATATTTGACGTTAAGTGTTGCAACCAGGTCTTTAATAACTTCATCACACTTCTCCTCCTTTGGATTTGCAATCTCATGTACTAGTGGCTCATGTGATGAATGAGAAAATTGGCCATCTAAATGATACTCATGAAACTCATATCCAAGCTTCTCCTAGCCCAACTCTCTGTATTTTTCTTTGATATACTCAACAAGGGACATACAAGCATCTTATTTCTTATTGATTTTAGCCAAGAGAGCATCCAAGGGGGTATTCTAACATGCAAGTGATAGGTAACGGATCTCACTTTATCTATATTTTCAAACATTGATTAGATCTTCAAGCCTTTCCTCTTCTTCATAACTAGCATCCCAACACTTATGAAATGATTCAATCAAACCAGCAAATGAAGATATTTCCTATCTACAAATATTTTCAAATCAAATTTCTACAAAACCTTCCAAGGTAAGTACAAAAAATTTCATCCTAGCATCCTCATGGACAACATCAAAATATGAAATCATTTTTAGGAAGGATGTAATATGCAATGTAATTGAATCACCATGTCCATGGAACCTCACAATGTACTCATCCCAATCTGGATTAGCAAGATCATTTGGGTATCCCAAAATACCCAATAAATCTAATAGTGCAAACCATTTGGCATTCAACTTTTCAAAGATTGATGCCATATTTGTTCACCTCAAATCTTTAACATGAAAAACTGACAAGAAATATTCAAAAATATGTACTCATATCTCATTTCAATATCAGTGGAGTCACCAAGTGAGTCTTCAAATTCATTTAAGTCTACTAGATGTGATCAACTCTACAAACAAAAAGTTCACTTTAAATTCTAGAACAAGTCTTTGTTCCTTCATGGAGTCATTGGATGAGAATATTATCTTCAATGAAATGCCCTAATTAAACCATTGTATTTAAACCACTAAGTCTCGACAACTATATTTGATCCCTAACAATGATGAAAAAAATTTACCTTCTAGACATACACTCAAAGATATTCAACTCACAAAGTGTAACCCTAGAGTCACTTATGAATGTTTCCCATTGTCACCATGACAACTCTTCCTCTCACTTTAGGTTAGCTCGTCTCTAGTACAAGGGAGTAAGCCTAAGAAAATATGCTTATGATATCCTATAGAATTTTCACAAGGTTCGTCCACGGAGGGTGATTCGGGGCCTAAGATCAGGCTGAAAGGCGTAGTCGATGGACAACAGGTTAATATTCATGTACTACCCCTTGTTGCTCCTGAGGGATGGAGGAGGCTAGGTTATCCAAAAGATGGTTATCGGTTCAAGGACGCAAGGCGACCCTGCTTTTTCCAGGGTAAGAAGGGGTAGATAAAATGCCTCAAGCTAGGATTCGACGGAATTTTGTACGAATACTACTAGGAGATAGGGTCAAGGTCGAATTAAGTGCTTATGATTTAACCAAAGGACGTATAATATATAGACTTAGCAATAAATATTCAAACAATTGAATCACTTTTTGAACATCTGATAGGGAACGAGAATCATAGATTCAATGGACTCTCTTTCTCAGCGAAAAAAAAAATGTAATATGAGCAAATTGGAGGGTCACAAATATGAAAATTTGTGCTTCTATTCGTAGAATTTGTGGAAAATGTCGACCAATTCGTAGACGAAAACAAGTTATGATAATTTGTTCCAATCTGAGACATAAGCAAAAACATGGGTAATCCTCTTCTATATCAATGAATGGATCTAGTGGTAAAATAGATTTCGATATGCATTTTTCAAACTGAACTCATAATGATTAATATGTCAAAAACTAAAAGAAGAATTGGTTCACGTAGGAATGAACATCGACTACTCAAAGGAGTTATTTATGTTCAAGCAAGTTTTAACAATACCATTGTTATTGTTACATATGTATGGGGACAAGTTTTGTGTTGGTCTTCTGTCGGTGCCTGTGGGTTCAAAGCTAGAAGGAGAGGTAAGGGATGGTGGATTGCCAAGACCAATGCCTATCGAATTTGGGTGATGAAGTTAGGATCAACAATCAAGAGGGTTTGATAAGTATGGAAGGAGGTTTAGTTAAGATGTTATAAGCACGATATAATGAACCACATGGATCTACTTCGATATGTAGACAATTAAAGGGGGGGGACTTCCAAAGATGCTTCTCACAACGAGTACAAAATCAATTGAGTAATCATGTGAAACCATGAATAATTAAAGCACAACCACATATGAAAATAGAAATGAAGTAGACATGAGTAGGATGCCTTATTTAGAGAAAGAACAACAAACAATGCATCATTCTTCAAGAGTGATTTCACCAAATATCAAGAGGCTCTAAATGTGCCATACTTAACCTTCCAAATCTAGTTGGGGAAACCCTCAAAATAAAGTGAACAACAATAACCTAGACATTACAACAACAAAAACCCTTTAATAAACATGATGATTACAACAAAGGAAAGGGACGGTTTCACCTCAACCCTAACATCATCTTATTGGAGCAAAATAGAAGAACCCAAGAATAGTAAAACAAAGATGAAAAACCTCACATTGAAATGCCCCTTAAATTCTTCCTCCTAAAATATCTTCAACTAAGTTCGAAGGGATCTCCCACACTTCCAACCATGCCTCTAGCAATTAATATTTCCTATGTTTCTACCTTTCTCCTTCCCAAATTAGGGCTTTATCCATATTGGGTTTAAATAAGTGAAAATTAGGGCACATGAAATGTTACTCAATGAAGGTAAACTTGAGACTAGGAAATATGCCCATCTCTTTAAGTGAAAAGGTCGAATGAACTATAGAGAATGAGTTTGAGGACACATTCAAGGAAAAGGTCATGGAGGCTACCATTATAAGGATTGTGTCGACTAGATCGATTAGATGAAGCATGATGATCAACCATTGACCAAGGTAAGAAGAAAAAGAATTCAATATTATGCAAAGGCATGACATGTTGAGATGGTTTGCTTGAAGAAGACCATGGATCTTAAGGATAACATCAAGAATCTTGAAGGCAGGTGGTTGAACAATTAATTGAACGACTTGCAACATCAACTTTTAGAACGTAAGGGAGGTAATTATACTTTCTCCATTAGTACTTCTTAGGCATTGCATGCTCACACTTATAAAAGTGAGTGGATAGTTGATTATGGTTGTACCTATCATATGGCTAAGGATGCTTCTCTCTTTTCTTCATTAAGTGAAGCTACAAAAGAAGAAATATTTGTTGCCAATGATTATGTGCTTATTGTTGATAGTTGATGGTTGCGGTAGTATTGAATGTCACAGTGATGCAATCATTGATGTGTATCATGTAGCAAGCTTGAGTGCCAATTTTTTGTTTGTACCCCAACCAATAAAAACTTGCAACAAGGTTGAATTATGACATGGTAGGTTTGTGGTGAAGGATATTAACAATGACTTTGTTGTTGATAATGATGGTGTTCTTGGCCCTAAATAAAAATTGTATAAGTTTTATGATTTTCCTAAGCAAGATCCAAGGTCAACTACATCCATAGCCAAGACTAACTTGGACATCTAAATTTCAAGGTATGAATTTAATGGTGAAATTTAATATGGCTAATGGACTACCTAGGGTAGTGCACCTTGATGATGTATGTGAAGGATATGTGCTTGGAAAACATCATCGGGCTGCATTTGAGATAGGGAAGATTTGGAAAAAAAAGACTTAACTTGAACTTATTCATGGAAACTTTGTGTAATGAACCAAATGACATTAGTAGGTACAAGATATGCTTTTACTTTCATTGATGATTTTTCTAGGTACACTTCAGTATATTTCTTGAAGAATAAGGATCACGTCTTTGAAAAGTTTGAGGAAATTACGACATTGACTAAAAAGAAACATGGTCAACTTTTATAATGTCTAAGATCTGACAATGGAGGATAATATATGAGAAAGAACTTCAAGAAACACTTGTCGTAGTATGGTATCTCTTGGTAGAGATTTGTACCTTATATATCTCACTAGGATGGTATTGTTGAAGGGTAGAATCATTACTTCATTAAAATGGCATGATGCTTGATTCAAGCCAAAGGTATGCTCAACTAAGTTTTGGGCAAAGAATGTCTACTATTTAAACTACCAATTGAATGTGATTTTGACCAAAGCTATATGGGATATGACTCCTCTTGAGAATGGAGTGGAATGAAACCCTAAGTTAGACATCTTGAAACATATGGATGTATAACTTGGGCTAATATTCCATATGATAAGTAAAATAAATTGAATGTGAAGATACATGTTTATATTATGGTAGGCTACTTTGATGAGTCAAAAGCCTACAAGGTGTTTGATCCAGTCAAAGAGGAATTTATTTGTGGGAGGGTTGTTGTCTTGGATGAGCAAGTTTTCGATGATATGTTGAACTCCTCTTTTGAAGTGTTGAGTAGTGATCACTTGAAATTTAGAAGAAATTTAGATCAACTAACTATTATAAATTATTAACTAGTGTGTCCATAGGCTTGTTGACTAGACATTCAACTCATGTGATAGGCTCAATTTTTGTAGTCAAACTTCTATAGCAAAGTCAATTGCAAGCAATATTGTCTTGCTTGATCATTTGATTATGGACCCTTATGGTAAATTCGATGCAGGAACTCCTTCTACAAGGGACATTACTCTTCCCTTATGGGTGAGTAAGACAACTAAAGTTGTTGGTTTTGATGTAGGTAATAGGAATGACTTAAGGAAAACTATAAGAGAGAAACAATGTGGTAGTGTTGCTTTAATGTGACATGTGCTAGAGGCATGTGATATTGGTACATATGGTTAACTTGAATGGGAGAATGCTATGAATGAGGAGTATAATTCCTTGATGAGGAATAGAACTAGGATTCAGTTCCCCAACCACAAGGAAAGAATGTGGTGAAATGTTGATGGGTCTACAATACCAAATTCATATATGAAGGTGTTTTTGATAGGCATAAGGCTTTACTAGTAGAAAAAGTATTTTCTCAGCAAGAAGGTATCGACTAAACCAAGACCTTTGCCACTATCGCAAAGATGAATTATGTTAGGGATACTCTTTCACTTGTTGCTCATTTTGGATGGGAGATACATTAGATGGATGACAAAAGTTTTTTCTTACATGATGATCTCTTTGAGGATATTTATATAGAGCAACCTCGATGCTTTGAGAAAAAAGGAAATCTTATGTGTTGATTGCATAAATGCTTGTACGATTTGAAATAAACCCCCAGGGCATTGTATGAGAAAATCAACAAGTTTTTTCTCGATCTCGGTTTAAAATGTTGTGAATCAAATCAAGGTATTTATGTTTTTCACATGAATGATGACATTTTTATAGTTGCACTATATGTCAATGAATTGGTCATTACTGGTGATATTACTAACTTAATTTTGGACTTGAAGAAACAACTAACAAATACATTTGAAATTATCTATCTTGGTTTGTTGCATTTATTTTTGGGCATCTAAGTTGTTAATAACATAAAAATAGAAAGTTAAGTAACTCCATGCCTTGAGAATTAGATAGAAGAATGAGTGAGAAGCCTCTTTGAGGTGGAAACCCCATTTTACAATATAACAAATGCACCATATGAGAATTAGGTCCTCTCTCTCTCTCTCTCTCTCTCTCTCTCTCTCTCTCTCTCTCTCTCTCTCACACACACACACACACACAAAGGGTACAATTACAATTAAGGCACCTATTTGACCACTAATGACAACACTAATATAACAATAAAAAAGTAATAACTCAATTAACATGCCCCTCCCCTTAAAACAAGTGTTTCCCTCAACACTTGATTAGTTGTGGATGTTTTTTCATGAAGAAATCATCTTCCCATATTGCCTCTTTTATTGATGGGTTCCTCCACTTGATGAGGTACTCGGTAATTGCTCAATTTTGCATTTTCTTGATCATTGTTTCAACGATTGTTTCTGGTTCTAGTATGATTATCCCTTCTTCATTAGTCTCTGGTAAAATATCCTTAGCTAGGATATTGTCATTGATTACATTCTTTAAGAAAGAAATGTTGAATACTATGTGTACATGTGAATATGGTGGCAACTCCAATTTGTAAGCCATACTTTCAATCCTTTTCTACACATTATAGGGACCATAGTACTTGGGTGCTAATTTATCATCCTTCTTTTGTTGCTTGAGGGACATCTATTTGTATGGTTGTAGACTCATACATACCCAACCCCCCACTTCAATTTCCCTCTGACTACAATTTTGATACACTTGTTGTTTAATCCTATTTTTTGCTATAGACAAGTTGTCCTTCAATAGTTGAAGAACCTCTTGTTGGTGCTCTATGTGGTCCTCCACTGCTTGAACCTTGGCTTTCCCTCTAAGGGTGATGTGATGGATGGATGATGGTATCCATAAAGAGATATAAATGGGGACATTTTTTATGAAGTATGGAAGGATGTGTTGTACCACCATTATGCCAATGGAAACCATTTGACCCATTGTGTATGTTTATCAGATTCACTACAATGAAGATAGCCTTTTAGACATTTATTCACAATCTTAGTTTTCCCATCACATTGAGGATGGTAAGAGGATTTTGTGAGTCAATTCACCACTACCATGATGAAATTATTTACTTTAGAATTAGGTATACATGTAATAAAATCCATTGAAACCTATTCCCAACATTGACTTGGTATGGCTAATGGTTTTAGGAGACCTGGGGTCTTGATTGTGTATCCCTTATTCTACTAGAAAACCAAATATTCATCCAAAACATTCCTTCTTGATCATGTGGTAATTTTTCAGGAACCCTGAATGTCCTCCTATAGGAGAAGTGTGCAATTCCAAATGGAATTTCTATTTGAGTTGGAAATTCTTACATAAATGTAGGTCATCTTGATACCACAATGAATCATTCTTCCACACAAATTTATCTAATGCACTTGAGCCCTCTTGTATTTGTTGAATGATATTTCATACCTTCTAATATTGCTTCTATTCTACCCTTTATTCTTCCACCCAATCAAATTGTGGAATCCAAATAGCACAGAGTAAGTCCTCTATGTCTTCTTCTTTCCTCGAAAGTGCATCTGCCACTTTTTGTTTTCCTTTTTTGTAGATAATTTCAAATTCATAAAAGCATATTTCTAACCCATTTTTTTCTCTTCTGAGAATAATTGTTGTTCCAAGAAGTACTTCAAACTATAATGATATGTTTTAACCTTGAAGTGTATTCCTATTAGATAGGGTGTCATTTCTTAATTGCATGTAATATGGCCAACATTTCCTTTTCGTAGATGGGTTTAAGTTATTTCCTTTCAGTTGGTTGCTTTCAAAGGCAAGGTGCCTTCCTTCTTGCATTAAAATTTCACCAATGACATGCCTTGAGGCATCACACACCACAATAAAGGTTTTTGTGAAGTCATGAGTGGCTAAGATAGGTGTTGTACACATAGCCTCCTTAATTTTTTCAAAATCTTTGGTTGCTTCTGTTGGGCATATTGTCATTGATGTCAACAGTCGATGTCATTATGATAGGATGATGAGTTGTTATGAAAAAAATGCAATGAAATATATCTAAAGCTCACGAGAGACAGCGTATTAAATTTCACGAGATTAGCTCATATGCAGAAACACCATCGGGATCAAATTCCAAATATATCAATGATCTTAATCAGTTAGAATCCAAGTACAAAACCAAAAGATCATAAGGGAAAGCACATTCCAATGATATAAACAACATGCAGAGGAATATACCAAAAAGCTCAGAAGGGAAAGCATATTGCAGAAATGTGAGCAGGATTGAAATCCTCACAGTAAAACTACAAAAGAATCGAGGGAGAATCATGTCCACTGATGTAGATTTCTGGACAAACCAAGACCGTCATATCTGGGAGTTACAGAGGAGGACCTTCAAATAAAACATCTGATTAAATCCTGACCATTAAATCTCAGTAAGGGCATATCAACGGCGGGGAACCATTGTGGGATGCAAGCGTTGAGTTAAACGATTGCGCAAGTTTCGGTTCTGAAATCATCCCTAATCATTGATCCACTATGGGAGCACTCTCGACCGTTAGATGAAGTCAAGGTTTAATCGGGGAATCTCACTTTGGGAAAATTGAGAATTGGGAACGAATAACCCAAACTCTCGAAGGCTGAAATAAATCCAAACCGTTGATATAAGAGTTTATCACAGCCATTGATCAAGTATTCACGAGATCCTGAAATAGCTGAAATCACGACAACCGTTGGATCGTGTTCGGATTTTCGCGTCAAAGATGTTAGATGAAGTCAATATGCTCAAGGTTTAGTCGTTGAATCTCACTTCGGGATATTTGAGAATTGGGAACGAATAACCCAAAGTCCCGAATGTCAAAATGAATCTAGACCATTGATCTAGAACTGATCACAGTCGTTGGATCAAGGATTCACGAGATCCCGAAACAGTCGAAATCTCGACAACCATTGGATTGTGTGAGGTTGTTTGCGTCAAAGTAGGATCACTAGATGAAGTCAAGATGCTCTAGATTTAGTCGGTGAATATCACTTCGGGAGATTTGGGAAATGGGAGTGTATAACCCAAAGTCTTGAACGTTGAAATGAACTGATCTCAGTCATTGGATCAAGGATTCAGATGAACCTACGACCGTTAGATCCAGGAGGAGGACATTTGCCACATCAGGAGATCCACGTCAGTAGACCACGTCATCAAGGACACGTGGCACAATCAGATGGTGACAGGTGTCTATGTCTAATTGGAATTTTAGGTTATGTAAGTCACGAATCTAGGTGACACGTGACAACCACTCGATCAGTGCCAAGTCTGCAATGACGTCAGCAAGTTACGTCACTATGGGATTTTTTCCTTCAGGGGAAACCAGCATCTACCCGAAGTGTCGAAGGTTGAATTCATTGTTAATCGTTGATTTAATATCCTTTGTATTCTCACATGACCGTCAGATCAGGAGACAATCAACTTCGACGATGAACACTTCGGCGAAAATAATCCAAGAACATATGAAATTACCCGAAGGTCGAAGCCCCGAAGAAAAGACAATCATTGATCTGAAGCAGAACATGGGAACCGTCAGATCAGGAGATGATCAACTCTAGCGCTGACCAACTCTGTTGGAAATTGGAACAGCAATTACCCAGAATGTCGAATTCCCGAAGTGAATGAGAATCGTCCACTCAAATGTTGATTAATTCATGGTCATCGATTTATTTGAGACCTATGGATGAGCTAGGATCGTCCATCTACGGAAGAAAGAATATCGACCATTCGATCTACTCCGGCAAAAATGTACTACGGGAGGTTGAAACATTGCAGAGGCTGGAAGTCATGAAGTAAATAATGGTCGTCCATCTCAATGTTTGATTAAGTCACAACCATTGGATTAAGTAGTGGAAGGATAGTGTAAGCACCAAAGCTAAACCGTTGATTTGGTTCTGGGAATCATGCTAACCATGAGATCCATCTCTGTGAGAGATAACTACTACGAAATATTGGATGACAGAGAAATCACCTGAAGGCCAAAGTACCAGAGGACTAGGTTCCAACCCCCGGTCATGGGTTACGAACACATAATCCATGAGGTGTTGAGTACATCGCTTAATTAATAAGCCTGTGGTTTTGTGCATATGGTCACATGTAAATGGTTTGAAGGAAGCATCTCAGAAGGATTTGATTTCTGCAATATTTGCAGAGACATGGAATCAAGTTAAAAAAAATCGATCCATAACCTGTGATCGATTTATGAAAAGCACACTCACTAAATTAAAAGCCTTCACAATAATGTTTGAATGATAACAGAGATTATTGTTAATTTAATGAATAGGTGTGATGGTCCAAACAAAGGGACACAAAGATTCATAGCTCATACCAGTTGGAAGAATATATAAACGAGAAAGGATGGTGAGAAGAAGGTGTCTTTGTAGTCCACATCAGAAGATCAAAACATCAGAGTCCAAGAAGAAGAACCGATGATTCTTATGAAGTGAGGGTGGAAGGGAGGAACATGGAAGGATTCATATCCTTTAAGTGTAATTTAAGGGAGTTGGTGCTTCCTAGGGTTGGTTCCCTAAAGAAAGGGATTTGTGTCTCCTAGAGTTGGTGCTCTAAAAAGGATTGGTGTATTTCACTATTCTTCATAAAAGCCTTGTAATTCCTATTAATTATATTTATATAATTGATTTTTCAAAAAAGTATATCGTTGATCTATTGTGGTAATTAACAAAATATAAAAGCAACTGCTAAATTGTTGAAAAAGGGTAATATTGATTCACCCCCCCCCCCCCTCTCAGTATTCCAAGAGCTTCTTGAGTCCAAGAAAATGCCTCCTTTTTTAATAATGTTGTTAGAGGTGCTACTATTTGACCATAATTATTGACAAAATTGTGGTAATAGCCTGTCAATCCCAAGAATCCTCTAAGATTCTTCAAGGTTTCAAGAATTGGCCATTCCATCAGACCATCAATTTTGTCTGGGTCCACTTTCACACCTTCATGAGATACAATATGACCCAAATATTCCACTTCTTTAACCCAAAGTCACACTTGGAAGGCTTTGCATATAGTTGTTGTTTTTCCAATAGTTTTAGAACCATGTCAACATGTTGTACATGCTCTTCCCTAGATTTTTTGTAGATTAGTATATCATCAAAAGATACTAACATGGATTTTCTAAGGAAGGGTTTGAAAATAGAATTCATCAAGCTTTGAAATGTGGAAGGTGCATTATTAAGGCCAAATGGCATCACCAAAAACTCACGATGACCTTCATTTGTTCTAAAAGTTGTTTTGGGGATGTTTTCTTGCCTGTTGTGAGTGGGAAATCCCCCTATGGACTAACACTTAGGGTTTTATCATGCATGTAGAAAAGACCTAAAGATTGCTACATTTTACCATCATCCCATACCTAATCCCCATTATTCTTAAGCAAATACATAGTTAAGAAGATCAAGTGAACATACCTTATTTTTGGCGTTTGGTATTGATCCCTCTTCACGCTTGGTCGCTCTTTGACTGCAACTCTCCTCCCAAGCCTGACCTGCATTCACAAAAGACAAACAAATAACTCCACATGCATTTGATCTATGGATTAATGCGTTAGAGATTTAATCAATATGTACACAATAAACAATGAAAACCTCATATGGTGGGACGGGAAAAGTACTTCTTTATTATTAACTTCACTAAATAAACTTACAATGATGAAGTCGGCCACTACTCCACGAATCTGGTCCTAGGCTCCTCTTTTACTGTGCACCAACTGCTAACACACTTGCTTCTCTTCTTCGTTGAAATCACAAAATGGTTGCAGAATCTTGGGCAAAGGGGAATACGAATTTGGGTAGAGTTTCTTTACTATGTTTTTCCCTTTTTTCAAATGGGCCCCCTACCCCTTCTTTTATAAGCTAGAAGGAGCTAGGTATTTAGTCGAGTGACTGGCCATGCATGGTCGAAAGGTTTAGTTAACTTACCCAAAATTGTGTGTTCGGTCAGCAACTTTCCATTTTTCGTGCTTTTGTAGGTACACGCGGGTTGTAGTGGGTCAGCTAGCGTGTACACGCGGGTTGTAGTGGGTCAGCTAGAGTGTACACGCGGGTTGTAGTGGAGAAGGGCTCGTGGGCCTTTAAAAAGAGTGTTTTTAAGAAGAGTTGTTCAGTACTGGCTTGGCAAATAAGGCATATGAGATGGCCTGATGTCAGGTAAGCATGTTTGGTGCAAATTAGGGTTATAACATTGCCTCATTCTAATTTGATGATATCTAGAATGGAGATCCAACTTGGTAAAGAAAATTTCTCCTTGCAATTCATCAATGACAAGAATAGGAAACTTATGTTTAATGGTCATTTTGTTGAGCTCTCTACAATCTAGACACATATGTCATGGACCTTCCTTTTTGTAAACCATCACCATTAGTGAATAGAAAGCACTTTGGCTAGGTTAAATGATGTCAACCTCTGACATTTCTTGAACCATGTGCTCATTCTCACTCTTTTGTGCATATGGGTACCTATAAGGCCTAATGTTAGTTGGTATACTTCCCATTTGCAAAAGAATATCATGGGCATGGTATCAAGTAAGTGGAATACCGTCAGGTGGCTCTCCAAATACCTTGTAATGATTGTTGTTAAATTTTTGGAGATCAACGAGAGTAGAGGATATAGATGTTTGAATATCTAGTGATCACAATTGTGAAATTACACCATGGTGTCCCTTGTTTAGAAGTTATATCATGTAGTTACAAATTACCAGTTTCAAGGGTTTGCCTTGGATGAAATTGGGTTCAATTTCCTTGACTTATGAGGAAAATCTTATGAAAATTTCCTTAAAATCAAGAGCCATTGTTCCCAGTGAGTGTAACCATTGGATCCCTAATACAACATCAACACCACCCATTTGGATTGAAATCATTGGACTATCCAATAAATACTCCCATGTAGTGAACTTAATACTATGGTACTTCCCAAAAAAATGTATGGTGTACCTCCATCTGCAATCATTAATTGAAACATTGGTGTTGGACATATAAATCAATTGAGAAGTTTGTCTAATATAAAATCAATGAAGTTATGAGTACTACTAGAATCAATCAACATCATTACCTTTTTCTTTTTGATGTACCCTTCTATATTAAGAGTTTGAGGAGTGTTGATGCCAACCAATGTATGACAAGATATTGTTGTAGTAGTCTCTTCTAATTCTAGATCTTCATATGGTTCCAGTTCTTGAACTTCTTCCTCTTCACAATATATGTAGAATAATTTCCTCTTCTCATACTTATGCCTCTTACCATACTTACTACCATAATTGAAACACAGTCCCTTTGATATTCTTTCATCCATTTGCTAAGGTGTCAACCTTGTAGGTTGAGTGAGGTTAGGAGAGGGACCATGGCGCTCTCTATATTTATTAGTGGCAACCCTTCTAGTAGTCATATATACTTTTCCCACTTTCCTTTCCACATTGAAATCATACTCCAGAGATTTAGGTTCAAAGAGATGCACCTCATGTTCAATGTTCTCCTTTAAATTTCCCATAAATTGATCTAACAAATTATCCCCTAGAATGTTCTTTACTCCGAGACTCGGATTTTAGAATTGTTGAATGTGTTATGTAATTGGACCTCTTTGTCGAAGATTTATCAATTGACTAAAGAATGTGTTTCCCTTAATATCCCCATAATGTGCTAAAAATGGACCAAGAGACAATATGATCCTTTTTTTGTTCATAAATCCATTAGTACCAGACAACTTGACCGGGTTCTAAATACAAGGATGCGAGAATTACATTTCGTAAAGTTGGCACTTGGTGTAGATCAAAGAATTGCTCCATCTATAATATCCATGTTATAGGATCTCTACAATCGAATTTCCTCATATCAATATTGGGAATTAAGTAGTTGCTTGGTGCCAATTTGAACTACCGATGATGTGGATCTTGGAGTGATGAATAATAATGATTATGGGACTCAATATTCATGTTCTCCACATTTGTTAAAATCTTCCCCATATGTGATCGGGGTTCAACAATTTTGTTCTCCCCATTTTCATGGTTTCCTTGTGTCACAATAAAACCTTTAGGGAACCTGTCATATGTGGTATGTAAAAGCACGGTGTCCATGGAATTTTGTAATTGTTCTATATTTTGATCCATTTCCCTTTTAAGAAATTCTTTCAAATATGTCAAATCAACCTTTAAAAACTATGGTTTTAAATTGTCTTGTTGGATGACCTTTCTGTTAGAAAAAAGAGGATCGCATAGCAATAAAATAAAAACATATGCGGAAATAAAACACAGAAGATACATAATACAATAGAGACATGGATATACATGGTTCACCCAGTGCGGTCTATGTCCACCGTAGAAATTGCTAAGTCCTTCCTTTATTATTATCCTGCAAATGAAGGGATACAACCTACAATGCACATGTTGTAACCTCCTCTTCTTTCTCTCACAGTCTCCTCTCTCAGAAAACAATATTCACTCGTCCATACACAGCCGAAATACAATTACCTCATACATAAAAGAAGGTTTCCTTTTAGGGAAAAAATACCTAACATAACTTCAACCGTCAGATCTTTGACCTTAGTATGAATGGTCTAGATTGACTACGAAATTACAATATTTTACAAGGAAAATTTCCAAAAAAAATATCTTCGAGGGAACTGCCCCCAAAAATCCCGCTAGAGGGGGGCTCCAAAATTTCTTGCCNCCCCCCCCCCCCCCCCCCCCGGACCCCCCTAGAAAGAGATGTGGGGGGGCAAGCCCCCCCACATCCCCCTGTCAGGAAATGGGATCTAAACACAGCTGAAACAAGACTTTTGAATCAGGAAGATAATCATGCTCCACAACCAACAATTTCTCTGGAAGTATCTTAGAAATTTCATCCCTTATGAGTTTGAAATTTCGATCTATAGTAGGCTTATGTGTCTTCTCTACAATGCGATGTATTTGACCAAATTCCAATGTGCCAAGATAAATTATGTAACATCCCGCTCTGGCGCATTGAGCGAACTTATTCTTTGAGGACACTTTCTCGCAAGTGATCCAGATTACTATGCTCTTAAAACTTTTGATTTTGATTATGAAGCGTTATGAGTTGATGACATGTTGTTTTACTGCATTGACATAGACAAGTGCTATTGACTCAATTTACTAAGTGTGCAGGATTTTGGACCTCAAGGATGTATAGGCATTGATGGAACCCCTTGGACTCTGGATCGAGTCAGGGAGTGTACCATTGGGGTTTGATTGTTTTATTGTGATATTAGTGCATCTGATTAGATGATATGATATGGATATGTTCTTACATGATTTGTTGATGATGTAGGCTGACGATAGCTTGCCAACCAGACTCACATGTGGAGTAAAGGGGTCACGCACGACTACCAGAGATGTTCAGGGAGAGGTATGGACAACAGCCCTACCACAGCCTACTAGCATTCTCATCGTGGCTCGAACTATAGGTTAACGTTTACCTATTTCGAGAGGACCCACGATGTCGTGATGGCAGACTGCGACAGTCGCTCACGATGATTCTAAGGGGCACGCAATAAGGCGAGGGCCTTATTCCTTAGAGGCCCTTAGTCTCCCACAAGTTCACCTGGCGAAGTATTGACTCCAGGGGTTATTGATGTCTATCAAGTCAGTTAAGAGGCGAGTGGCACCCTTGGAGCACGTAGTGCGTCCTGAAGGGCACGTCGCACAAGGGAAACAGATTAAGGCGAGTGGCACCCTTGGAGCACCTAGTGCGTTCTGAAGGGCACATCACGTTGTTGATGATTGAGGAATGAACCTAGATGGCCTTAGGATGAATAACATGTTAAGAAATTTTTAAAACAAATTCCCTAATTAAATGTCGCCCTGTACGAAAATTTAACGTTTAAGTCTAAACTATGCTAGTGGTAAAATTTTATCTCTCTATAAAAAAAATAACAATAATAATAATAAAAATAAAAACCACATAAATAATAATTATGACCTTCGTTAAATCTTGTAACATGAAGGGAATAAGAAATTTAATTTATTCATTAAAAAAAAAAAAAAACTGTTGGAATAAAATTTAAAAGAAAAAGGGGAATTAATGGTTTTATTATTTTGATAATTTTAAAATACTAATTAAATGAGAAAAGGGAAAAAGGGTTAATTTCCACACTTGCCTTTTTGAGTTCTAATTAA